>CM076243.1:27386478-27446478 GCA_038380765.1 Odontothrips loti
CCTACCAAATAGTCGTGACATATCACCAGAGGGAGCTACTATAAGCCTCCAAATTTTTGACGATGGCTCGTGGCAGACGCCGTGGTGGAGATACTCACTGCTACGGTAGCCCTCATGATACCCGCGTTTTGTGTCCGCTCGTATTCTTCTTGACTTCTTCTTCATTTCCGGTTTGGACCTTCTTCGAAATACCCTATTGGGAGCAGCCTAAGTCAAGATCTGTGCAGCAGGTGCAGCTCAGCACAAAAAGGACGCATGAGCCTACGGACACGAGGCGGTAGTTAGTGCGCTGCCAACTGCATCACTTGCTAGGCTGTCCGCGGGCCGCTCACCTCGCGGCTCCCGGAGCCTAGCGGATCCTAGCGGGGCCTGGCGGGGGCGGGGCCCTGCTTCCCTTTTAGCGCGCTCATTGTGCTGCCCCACCCGGCAGGCGCGGACGCGATATGCGCGGCCAACGCCTCACAATCGCCGGCAAACCCCCCCTTCCCCCCCCCCCCCCCCCAGGCGGCAGCCCTGGCGACAGCGCGGCGTGTTTTTGTTTCATTAGTGCTCTTAAAGCGACCGCAAGGGGAGACAATATCCCGCGCTGCCAGCCCCGCCTGACCCGCTAAACCCTTTTGCCGCCCCCGCAGCAGTGCGCGCGCCATGGGAATCAGGCGGCAGTCTAAGCAGCGGCGGCAGCGGCACGTGTCGCCGTAAACTTACTCTGCGAAAAGGCTCACCACGATTTTCAGCTGTTCCCAACCATATCCTGACGCCAACGGGGGCTCCCAGCTCGCCGTGAATAACGAGAGGGGAAATGAATTGCAGGCCGCGGCGTTTGTTGCTGACCTCGGCTTCTTCATTCAGACCAGATCAATCCACGACCCGGCGAGCCGGCCGCTGGACAAAAGTATGGCAGCCGGCATGAATGCACCTGTGTATAATTCTTGTTCGCTGATGAAAACGGGCCAGGGAGCATAAGAGAGAGAACGAGAGAGAGAGAGAGAGAGAGAGAGAGAGAGAGAGAGAGAGAGAGAGAGAGAGAGAGAGAGAGAGAGAGAGAGAGAGAGAGAGAGAGAGAGAGAGAGAGAGAGAGATGGGGGGGGGGTAGCCGACACAAAATCCAATCCCTCAGGATGACAAGGCGAAACTTCTCATCGGCCACTCTAAATATTATCCCGTAGCTCAGCCCTCGCCATCCCCCCCCCCCCCCCCCCGCTCAACGATTTCATGTCATACTCTTCCTTCGGTGGCAAACTTTGGACATAGAAATGAAAGTCTGGCGCGTTCTGCTGGAGAAGGAAAAAAACTTTGCCATGAGTTTTGGTCATGTTACGCGAATTTTTCCTCCTCGGCTGCGAGCCGTGCTCTTCCGCGGAGCGCTCCGTGCAATCCCGTATGAAAACACGTCATGGTTTTCATAATGCCTTTATCAATACCCACTCGACCAGAAAGATTCCATTGGGCGCAAAGGGAGTGGGAAGTTATGGCGTGGGTAGCGGTGGGGGTAGCGGTGGGGGTAGGGGGAAGAGGTGAACGGCATCCCGGCTGGAAGAGGACCAAAGCTGAGTTTACGGCTGTAATCAGAGACGCTCTGTAGCGGCTGCACTAGCGGCTGCCGTCAAAAAGCTCGGCGGCTTGTTTCGGAGCTATCCGACGGCCGCGAGCGACAAGGATGCCATTGTTTGGGCGAGCAGCGGGGAAAACCACTGCGGTGGATGGATAAGGAATGTCTCGTGGAGGGTGAAACCGGGTGAAACCGGGTGAAACCGGGTGAAACCTGTCCCTCTGCCGATAATGCAGTGAATTAGACTGGATTGTGAATGATGGGACCGGCGCCAAAACTAGCTAATCCAGCAACAGGCCAAATTGCTGGCAGCGCTGAGTTGAATAGGAGCCGGGGGAGCGGAAAACAGACGAAGCATCGAGGATACGCCGCCCCGCCCCGCCCCCGCCCCCGCCCCCGCCCCCGGCCCGACCCGGCCGCCCCCCGGCCCTGCCAGCCTCCCGCCATCCCAAGTGAAGCCGATCCGGCCGGCCCGGCCTTCCGCCTCTGTCTTTCTTGTCCCGGACACTGCAGCTTGGCGGGGGCCTCCCAAGAAACAAAACCCCCTTTCATATAAGCTGACGGCTGAACAAAGGCCGTTGCTCCTGCCCCCTCGGGGGCCCTGGGGCCTGGGCCTCCCGCCTGGTCCGAGCACTGACATGGAGCCTTGTCACAGCGCGGCGGTAGCGGTGTGCCATGCGCAGATAATGCGACTCAGGCGGATGAAAACGACAAAGATTGTTTTCTGGCCCATCCGAAATCTGCCGACGTTTTGCGCTCCCCTTTTTTTGTGCACAATCAACAAGAGTGCGAAATCGGTTGCGGAATCTTTGTCAAGCGATTCCATTTAAATGTCGTTTTCGCCCGCGCTCCCCGCGCCTCGGAATTCAATAAGCCCACTTACACCTCCCCCGGACGCTGTCATTACGATACCAATTGCGCCCGCTGCCTACACACGCCGGGGCCCCTTTGTTTTTGCTGCTCGCGAGTGATTGCCTTTTAATGCGCCTCCTTCTTTTGTCCCGCTCGTTATTTCGCCCCTCATTTTTTCTCGCCGCTCTATCCTCGCCCCCGCGCTCATCACGCCTCATGACAGCGGGTCGCCGCTCTATCCTCGCCCCCGCGCTCATCACGCCTCATGACAGCGGGTCGCCGCTCTATCCTCGCCCCCGCGCTCACGCCTCATGACAGCGGGTCGCCGCTCTATCCTCGCCCCCGCGCTCATCACGCCTCATGACAGCGGGTCGCCGCTCTATCCTCGCCCCCGCGCTCATCACGCCTCATGACAGCGGGTCGCCGCTCTATCCTCGCCCCCGCGCTCATCACGCCTCATGACAGCGGGTCGCCGCGGCCCGCTTACTGCTAACTCCATCCCAAGATAGACTTGAGACCGCGGCCTCTCTTGGATCACGACTGCTATAAACTATTTTAAAACTGGATAAATGAAGTCAGCGAATCTCCATGTCTCATTGATGCGACTCTGGGTCAGCAGCCCGCACACGCTGAGTCCGTACCGCTTGTAGTGTACGTGGTGTGGAGATGAGAAGGGCCGATTGACACGCACGACACTAGCTGGATGTTTGCTTTATTAGACTCGGCAGTGGACAGGCTAAAACCACGACTGGACCCTGCGGCTGGCGCAGCAGCCAGTCCCCAGGTAAAACGGATTTTTATAAAGTTGTATAAAAGTTTTATAAATGTTTATAAAGCTCTTTATAACGTTTTATAAAAGTTTTATATGTTGTTTGTACACAGATAGCTTTATATTGGTTTATACAAACATATATACTTGTATAAATGCCTGTATACAATTGTATAAACGCCTGTATGTAATTGTATAATACAGGTGGCTGTATACGGTCTTATAAAGGCCTGTATATAGTTCTGTATGGTCTTATGCAGTTGTATACATCTTTATAACGATATATATAAGATTAACACATTGCATACAAGTCTATATATGATTTTATACAACAACCTTTATATGTTTCTATAAAGGCTCTTATAAATATTTATACAGTTTATATACAATAATATAAATGTGTATATGCCTGCCCTTATAAAAATATATAAAATTTGTATAAAGGCTTGTATAAAGTTTTATAAATATTTTATACAGTTTTATAAAGATCCGTTTTACCTGGGTCCGGAGTGGCAGTTTACATACGTGGCCAGTAGGTGGCGCTGGAAGCGCGACTCTGCTGCAGCGGCTGCAGCGGCAGCGGCCGGGAGGGAGGTGTCAGGCAGAGAAGCTAGAGCCGCCGCCACTATGATTTCCCCATTTGAATATGCAAACAGCCGCAGTAATGGATCTTTCATGCTCGTTTCTTTCAACTTTCTTCTATCCATCCGCCCGTTTTGCTGGCTGCCGGCTGCCGCGCCGCGTCTGTCTTCTGTCTCTCTCTCTTTCTCCGCCGCTGATGGAGAAGTTGGTGGCACGACTTGGTCAAGTCTGAAAAGCGCAAGGGGGGGGGGGGGTCGGTACAGCAGTCGTCAGAGGCTGGCTGGGCCTGACGATGGCCTGTTTTCAATTTTAACTTTGACGCCCCACAGGAAAGGACAGCACGGCGGCTGCTGACAGGAGCAGGGGTGGGGGGGGGGGGGAGCGCCTCACACCGCTCAGCGCCGCGCCGGCGGCTCACGGCGGGGCGTGCGTGTCGCGGCCGCAGCGGCCTCGCAGCCTCGGGCCCTCCCGCGCCCCCCGGCGCCCCGCGGCGCCCCCCGGTGCCCCCCGGCGCCCCACGGCGCCCCGCGGCGCCCCCCGGTGCCCCCCGGTGCCCCCCGGCGGCTCCCAGCGCCCCCTCCCGCAGCACCCGCCCCCGATAGTATTGGCCGCATTGGAAAACGATGTCGCTTACTGCAGAGCGCTGCCGCTGCCGCTGCCGCCGCCTTGCCTTCGCTGTTTATAGCGGGTGGTGTCGGCCGGCCGGACTGACGCACCGGAAAGCGCTTTCCGTGTAAGTGCAGGGCAGGAGGACGGCAGAGGCCGCGGGGACGATGGGAGGAGATAAGCAATAGGGCGCTGTCCCGCCTAGCGCCGCGGGGAATACAGTTCGCGGCCCCGCCCGCCCCCCCGCCCCCCCCCCCCCCCACACACACCTCCCCGCCCCGCTACCTGGTGGAGGCCAGTGGGCCACAGGCAGCCGCCGGCCACCGCCGCCTGCTACCGCTGCGGCCCCTGCGGCCCTTGCGGCGCCTGCTGTACACGGATGGGGAGGGGAGTAAACGCCAACAATGCAACAGCGTAGAAGGGGAGACGATAAACCGGAAGGCGTAAAGGAAAGGCTGTGCCTGCCCACCCCCTCGCACTGTGCGGCCCCCCCCCCCCCCCCCAGGGAGGGGCCTCGCATTTGAATTTTAAAACGCTCTTGTTTCCTTCATGCGCGGCTTTGCCACCCCCTCCCCTCTCCTTTCCTTCCTGTCCCTTCCCCCTCCCCTCCCCCTGTGCCCTTTGGTTTATCGCACTGCGCGCGGCCAAGGGCCAAGTACAACCGTGAGCCTTTGCTTGTCTTCGCGTTAGGCTCTTTCGGAATCAAGTCTTTTTCCGTGTCTGGACGAAACAAATAAATAAAAGCAGGGACCTCGTTGTGTTCCGCTGTTTGTGGCGGTGATTTATACCACGCTTTGGTCCCCGAACACTTTTCTTTTTCTTTTTAATTTCACAAGGCGTTCGCGCGAGGTGGTCTCGCCAAACCAATCAGGCAGGCGCAGCCTCTCGCTACCCCTGAGCACGTGTCCAATACCTGTGTGGATACCGCAAGCGATACTCGAACAACGTCCTTCTCGCTTTTATCTGTTTCCGATATCCTGGTTCAATGTCATTCAAACGACCCGGTGAAATTCCCGTTGTTGTTATTTTGTTTCTCTCCTTCGCCGGCGGACATGCTTTGTGCAGCTGTCAGGACTGTTTTCGATATTATTGCCAACGGACTTAAAATATGGCCGTGAGGCACCACGAGGCACCATGGGGCGCCATGAGGCACCATGAGGCACCACGAGGCTCCATGGGGCGCCATGAGGCACCATGAGGCACCATGAGGCTCCATGAGGCTCAACGGAGCGAAAACGTAATTGATTCGGACGGCCATCACTTGATTACACAGGGATTATATCGGAAGCTCGCATGGCCTGGTCGGGCCTCGGCAGTGTGTGGTGGGGGATTTCCAAACGTTCACACGTTTTATCACTGCGACACTTTATGTTTGCCCCGGTTTGGTTTCAATATCGTGAGCGCTCACACACATACACACACACACACACACACACACACAGCCTCGACGGCGTCATTTGTGTTCGCAGAGGTGCCCCGCGCGCTGGACGTCTGTCAGGGACGATCCCCACCCCACCCCTCCCCCTCGGCCTTGCTGGTTTTTTGGGGTCTTTTTTTCCTTCTTTTTTAACCCCGCTTGTCCCCCGTTTGGCCTCCAATGGCCCCCCGTTCTCCAAGAATGACGACTGACTTGTGAGGCAAAGGGCCCAGCCGCCGGACAGTGTCTTCTCCCTCCCGCGACTCGACCCCCCCCCTCTCCGCAAGCGGACTGACATGGGTTAGACCCGCTCCCCTCGTATACAATACCATTATCCAGGGAGAGAGCTCCAAATTCCAGGCGGCGCTGGGGGCACCAGGCGTCACGGCTCCGGTCCGGAACCTGTGCCGGAGCCTGGAGCCTGCCGAGCCTGTATTGGAGTCTAGGTCTCGGTCAGCGCGACTCTGTGAGGTCCGGGCGGAGCGGGGCGGGGCGGGGCGGGGGAAGTGCGCCCAAGTATTTTTATACCCCTTCAGTATCGAGCGCCAAGTGAGATGAGGGTACAAAGGGCGACGATGTAGGGGATGAGCTCGGCGTGCCACGCCGGGGAATACGGGGGCTGACGGGAGCGGACGCGACTTTGTGAGATACCTGGTTGTAAAGTGTGTGGAGTGCAGCCCGGCCGATCCCTCCCCAAGCCAAAGCAGGTCTAACTGCAAATTTTCACTCATGCAGTTAAGATCTATTGAAAAGAGATTTTCCAGAAGAAAAAAAAACACATTCTCGCAAAGTAATTTTTAAGTTTGCTGAAAATTTTCGCTGTACAGACTTTTGTAATCCAGCACTAAATCAAAATCGGGACATCAATTTATTTTTGCTGAATTTCCGAGTACGTCTTCCCTATCTGTGAACCGTTCAGCACCAGTCTGGCCCGCTATTGCCCCGCGGCCCCGCGTCCCCGCCTGTCAAGCCGAGCAGAGTCCCTTTAGGAAGGCTCCACAATAATGGCCTGCCATTTCTCTCTCAGCGGCCTTTCTCCCCAAATCCTTTCTCTGGGATTTTAAAATCTTTAAGGATAACCGCGAACTCCTTTTCTCATTTCCTTGGTGGTTGAAGAGAGAAGGTTTCCATTATTCTCTCGGTTCTATTTCTAACGTATTTTAACAGAGGAGTTACTCTTGGGATTTTCGAACTTTTAGCTATTAAATTATTTTTTGTTTTGTACACATGTACTAAGTAACTGTGTAATGAACTAAAAACTGAAACTGTTCATATCAGTTGAAGTATGGCAATAATCCAAATCTCAACCCTAACTTCTTTTTTTTTCTGCAAGGCTGTCTTCTATTCAGTTTCCCCTTTCTTACTCTCACTCTCCGTCGGCCCCGCTCTCTCCCCGCTTATAACTCCCAGGTGTCTCCGCTTTTATTCCGTGCTGTAATCCCGTATCCCTCTTTACTCCATCCGAACGCACTTCGGCCCCCCGCCAGCTGCGCCCCGGCACCACCCCCCGGCCCCCCGGCACCACCACCCTCCGGCTGTCGGGTTGTGTCCGTCAGGGGTGAGACTTCCTGGAGCGAATTCGGCCAGAATTATTCCTGTTATATCCTTAAGGACCCCCCATCTGTGGGCTCCGATCCTATCAGGCCGAACGAAAACACAAGTTGATCCTTCCAGGCGCGGCTCCAGGATTTGGCCAAGAGAGGGGTAATTTCCTCGGAAGCGGGGGGGGGGGGGGGGAGCGATACAATATTTTTTTTAAAAATGTGAAAGATCCAAATTTGATTTGACGAGTTGTGCAATTAATGTGAGAAACACATATTCACATTTATATTTTTAAGAAAAATAATTCTACGGAAGACTGTCTAATTTTGTGAGTAACATCTCTACATTCCATTCAAAGCGATTAAAAGTCGACGGCGTGGCGGGGCTGTTGATGTTTCACCGCGAAAAATCATTGAAAAGTCAAAACTGCATGTGATATCGGGTGATATGAAGGGGTGGCCGCGCCCTTCGGGCGCCACATATGCCAGGGGGGGGGGGGGGGGGGGTAATTACCCCCATTACCCCCCCCCCCCCCCCCCCCCCCGAGCCGCGCCTGGATCGTTCCATACATCAGACTCCCGATTCGAAGAAAAGTAAGGGGAATGACATTCCGGCAATAACTTTCTTTGCAGGTTTTTCCCGCGGGTTTCCCCTGGTCGTGACGTTGAGGCCTCCACGGCGCTTCCAGCCAACGCGTTCTTATTCCTTTCGCCCAAAAGTTCCCCCTGACCGCGCCAACACGCCACAACATCGGCCTCTGGAAGACGTCGGCGGCCGCGCGGCCAAAGTTTGTGTCCGGGTCATGCCGCGCCAGAGGGCCGCGGGGCCGCGGGGCCCAAGCTCAGAACTCACTCCGGGCGCCCTAGTACCCCCGGACACCGCACACTGAACGCGCCCGAGTCCACCGGAGCCAAACGCGGGTTCGAATACTATTCAATGTATATTTATTTTTCTTCCGAGGCCCCCGGTCGTCCCCCGGCCCGCCTGGCCGCCCCAGGTGCGGCACGTCGGCCCCCTAGACACCTCGGCCCGCCCGGCCGCCCGGCGCCCCCCGCCAGCAGCTGAGCCCCGCTGTCTCCTCGCCACGCTCCGCCGCGCCCTAAGAGGCAGCAGGCAGCAGGGCGGTGCCGAGCCATCTGCTACGCGCGTGCAGCGCTGGGGCCTGGTGCCGGGGAGCTCGCCCTGTCCGCTCCCAGAGGTCGAGATTCGCACAAGATGCCATCTGGGACGTGGCTGCCGTCGGCGCTACTACCCGGGGCAGACGACGGCGTCCGAGGGGCGCGGGCGCTGCCTACGATGACCGATATTTGCAGCGACAACGGGGCCCTCGTCTCGGACGCAGCCCGCCGGGCCGAGATACGATCGCCAGGCGCCCTTGCCGGCGTCCGCCGGCTCCTCCGGAGGCGTGGGGCCTCTCCACCCGCGCCTTCTCATTAGGCTCTCCAACTGGCAGGATGAATTTTTCATCCTCTTCGGAAAGAGACAGGGAGCGGAGAGTGGGGTAGGGGCAGGAGAAAGGGAAACAAAGTGACTCAATGTTTAATGCGGGACGCGACCTTTGGCACTCTGCAGCAGCTGCTCTGCCTGTGTGTGCCCCGTTGGTCCGCTGGTGCACCGGGACCCTTGGCAAACGTAACGTCCAAAATGTGTCTGACGGTTGTCTTTCCACGCTGGTGGTTCCTTAGAGTTTCAGCGAGCCATTTGTCAAACAGATCTTAGACTTTGTTTGGTTAACTGTAAAATGTTCGTCGGACAAAATCTAAAGAGATTTCTCAGACAATGCTGAGGTGCGTCGCATTTGTCTCCCAGATCTTTTTTAGCTATTTCCGAGACAATAGTCAGCCGTTTTCATCCACCGTCTATCTGAAAACTGTCTAAAGAAGGCAGTACACTCGGCAAGGAACGCAAGAAGCTGTCTGAAAAATGTGCAACGTTGAAGACATTCGCCAGACATTCCCGAACCTAAAAAAAAAAAAGTACCGTGTCCGGATTCAACCCGGGGATTTCGTATCAGAAGGCTGAGTCTCAGAGCGCCTGGCCACAGCGCATGTTGACGACTCGACTGGGCGGTGGCCTCCCATCAACAGCGGACTCTTGCGTGTCCCCAGATCAACGGCGGCGCAGTTGCATTTGGCTCCGGTGCCCAGCACTAGTCACCCTTGCGTGTGCTGTTGGCCGAGCGCGCTCGGAGGCAGCTTTCGGATTCCAAAGTACGAGGTTCTAACCCGGACGCAGATTGTTCTTTTTTTTTTGCTTCAGCAAAGTCTAAGATCTGTTAAATGGCTCGCTGAAACTCTAAGGAACGACCAGCGTGGAAAGACAACCGTCAGACATATTTTGGACGTTACGTTCGCCAAGGGGACCCGCCCTCTGAGACTCGCCTCGCTTGCCGCGGCCGACATGCTGTAATGTGTCCCTCTCTCTTTTCGAACCCAGAGCTGCCCTTGCGCGGACGTCTGTGCTGCGCGGATAGCTCCCCGACCCGACCTGACCCGAGGTCCGCCCTTGGTCTGGTCTGACGGCGCGTGCCTGACGCGTGCCGCTAGTGCCGCTAGTGCCGCCCCATCCGGAGCAGGGTAGGGGAGTGCGCCGGAGGAGACAAAAACCCCTCTGCTACGTTCAATCGCGTATTGCCCCGTGATTCACGGCGACAGCGTGGAGACAGAGAGAGAGGGAGAGATGCTGATTCTCCGCCCCCACGCACGGCCCCGGGGAGGCGGCTGATTTGTGGCTCCGGCCCGGGCCTCCCCCACTCAGATGGCCGGCGCCGAGGCCCGCAGTGGCAGCAGTGGCCGCGGCCACCGCCTGGCAGCCTCGCCTCGCCACGCCGCACCGCGGCACGCGCCTGTCCAGCAGGCTGGCCTACCCCCCCGCAGGCCGCGGGCGCCCTGGTGCGTGCGCTCTAGCGCCTGCTGCTTGTGCTGGCCCGCCACGCCCGGCTGTGCTGCGGGCCGGCCTACCCTGCCGGCCGCAGGCGCTATCCCCGTCAGGACCGTCAGGCCGCCGTGTGTGGGGTGGCCTCACATCAGGGACGGCAGCACAGCCCTGGCTGGGACTGTTACATCCGTAACGAGTGTTTACGCTAAGCCCGCCCGCTCAAAGGAGAGGCGACAGGGGCCGCCCCGCCGCGCCGCGCCGCGCCCTGCTCCGACTCGGCTGCCAAATTGACCTGCACAGACGCCGCCAGTTGATGAAAAGGGACTCTTTCATCTCTGCAAAGTCAAGCTATGCTTCGTGTGCGACTAATGCCGGGCTGCTCCGCCCTCACACGGGGACGTGTGTGGCCCGGGCCGAGGTGCTGGGCGGCGGTGCTGCGCCAATATCGTTTACCTGGTGCGCCGTGGCCACAGGTGCGCGCTGTAGGCGGCTGTAGGCGCCGCCCGCTTCCGCCCGCCTCCTTCAAACGTTTTTCCGCGCCGCGTCCCGTGCCAACTGACGCTCCTCAACGAATGGGTTCCGTCAGACGTGGCCCGGCGCCAAGGTGAAGGTTGTGTACGCGCCCAGCAGCGGTGGACGCGGTTCAAAGGAGGGTGCGGCCTCCTAAACAACACGCCCCATTAGAGCTCTAGCGCAAGTACGGCGGCCTGGTGAAGGTTGTGTACGCGCCCAGCAGCGGTGGACGCGGTTCAAAGGCAGGCGGCCTCCTAGACAACACGCCCCATTAGAGCTCTAGCGCAGTGCGGCGGCCTGGTGACGCGGGCCGGGTAACTCCGGGATGGACGCCTCTGAAAACACTGAACAAGGGAGGAGGAGGGAAAGCATACCAAGACCGCAGTGCGTAGGGTCATCGGCCAACTTTTCGAAGCAACAGACGAGAAAACACGAATGCTGAAGACTATGATTTACTGTTCCAGACAAACATCGCAACAAAAGAAATATAATAATTAGACGGATTTATTGGTACCCGGGCCCGGCCCGGGTCACAGCTCTGGCCTGATGTGGCGCAGGGGCCGGCAGGAGCCGGCGGACTGTACCGAAGGTGTCTCTGCCACGGCCAAGGCTGCGCCGAGGCGTGCCAAAGTGCCACCTTATTTCTGGTGAGCTGGGGTGCTGGCGCAGAGGGCTGTACTGCCTTATTACATCTCCGTCATGACGGGGATGTGAATGCGGTTGACAAACGCTCGTCAAAGTTTGGCAACTACTGTATTTTTTCGCCCACACTGCACAGAACAAGGCGGTAGAGGAACACTATTTCGAGTGTGTGTGTGTGTGTGTGTGTCAAGTGTCGGCTCACACACATGACATGGCCCTACCGCCGGCGCGGCACTCCATCATGGAAGTCGCGTAAATTTCTCATGACGGCAGCCATGAAATGGTGATGAGCAGCACACCTGATAGCGCGGCGTGATCGTGACACCGCGGTCCCGTCATTACGTGTTTCCCCGTCACCGACAAAGAAGTTCTCCGTGGTGTGTTACCGTGCCGCTGTGCCCGGCCGTGGCACCGCGCGGCCGTCGCAGACAGTGCGTGGTTAATGTATTCATGGTGCCCAGTCGGCTCTGCGCGCGTGGCTGCTGCTGCTGCTGCTGCTGCTGCTGCTGCTGCTGCTGCTGCTGCTGCTGCTGCTGCTGCTGCTGCTGCTGCTGCTGCTGCTGCTGCCGGCTGACGCTGTTTCCTATGACTTCACCTGCCAAAGGCATCAGCGCGGTCGGTGCGCTACGATGATAACATGGATGTGCGCGGGGCTCGTGGCCAGCGTGCCTGCGGCAAGGAGCGTGGCGCGGCGTGGCGGGGTGGGCCGAGGCGGGGAGGGAAAGCGACTGGAGGGGCTGGCCGGCTTTCCATGCAGATGAGCCACGAAATGAGTAGCCGGCGTTAGGGGCGCTGGGCGTTGCTGCTGCTCTGCTGCTGCTGCTGCTGCTGCTGCTGCTGCTGCTGCTGCTGCTGCTGTTGCTGCTGCTGCTGCTGCTGCTGCTGCTGCTGCTGTTGCTGCTGCTGCTGCTGCTGCTGCTGCTGCTGCTGCTGCTGCTGCTGCTGCTGCTGCTGCTGCTGCTGCTGCTGCTGGTCGGGGCGCACCCTGACGAGGGATGTCCTGTCCTCTGCGGCCGCTGCGGACAGTGTTACTCACTCTCAAAAATGAATGCTTGATTCAAAGCGATTTTGATGCGAATCTTGTATTCTTGTGGGACTTTGTTGATTTAAGAATCATCTGCGTACATCAACCGTCTGTATGCTTGGCACTAGCATATGATGCTTGAGGCACCTATTGTATTCTTGGGACAAGCATATAGTATCTCTCAATCAAGCATAATATGCTTCAATCAAGCATAATATGCGTGTGGGATTATTGGCGTTTCAAGCATGAAATATGCTTGACTTTAAGCATTTTATGCTTAAATCGTGCATTCATTTTTGAGAGTGCTGCCCAGCCCTTCCCCATCACGGCCTGCTCAGGTCGCAGTGGCCCGGTCACCGGATGGGCCACAGACATATCTGCAGAGCTGCTCCCCTACCTCCTGCCCGGCCCGCCGCTGGTCTGCCGCCGAGTCACGGGTCGCAGACGAAGCGCCGCCGGCCCTACACGCACTACAACATGGCCTTGCGCTGCAATCGCTGTAATCTCCTCTCTCTCTCTCTTTCGTTTGATGCGCGCCAAGGGCGCTTCTCCTGTTGGGGCACGGCGGCACGGCCCACCGGCCACCCGTCTCCCGCCGGCCCCGGCCCCGGCATGGAGCCCCCGCAACCGCAGTGATCATTCCTACTCTCTCTCTCTCTCTCTCTCTCTCTCTCTCTCTCTCTCTCTCTCTCTCTCTCTCTCTCTCTCTCTCTCTCTCTCTCTCTCTCTCTCCCTCTCCCTCTCTCTCCCTCTGTCTGTGTATGCACGGGCACTGTGATTAAGCGCGGTGATTAGCCGTGTTTGTGGCGGTGCCGTGCGTGGCCGTGCGGGTCCGTGCGGGGTCCGTGGCGGCCACCAGTGTGGACTGTGTTAGCGGGCGCGGCCTGTGCGGCCCAAGGAGAGCGCTGCACCCTATGCCGCCTCGGCCCGGGCAGCGGGATGGATGGACATTCACTACTTGTCCTCCGCTTTTCTATATTTGTTGTTCTTTAGTTGTTCTATTGTTCTTTGGCTGAGGCTTGAGTTAGTTAATAAATCACGCCGGTAAAACAGTCACTAACAGCAGGGGAAAAACAATCACACACTTTCTCAGAAGTGGGCATTTCAACCAAAATTGCAAGTTTTTGGAGAGTGTCGATTTTTTTTACCGGCTGGGCTTTTTCCGTAGTGTTTTTCTTTTTTTTTTACTTCACTTACCCTATACTCCGCCGGAGGCACCACGTGAGCTGTGGGGGCCGGACGCCTCTGGGCGCGACCCCACCGTCCTCGGCCTCGCCGACCTCGTCACGAGGGGACGCGGAATTAAAACGGCCTCGGCGTACACTGCTTTGCCGGGTCATCGGGACGGGCGCCCGGCCTCGGCCCGGCCTCGGGCCACAGGCCGCCCGGATCATGCCCTGGCCGGCCACTTGGTCTGCTTGCCTGGCCTGATTTTACATTTATATTGCTTCCCTTGTTGAGCCCCGTATCGCATAACAACATGCGCGAAGCCGGTCCGGCCGCGGTCCTGGCGCGTGCCGGCGCGTGGCAGCGCGTGCTGCTGCGTGCCGCTGCGTGCCGCCATACCTCGTGTGTGCGTGCGCCGTGCCACCATGTCGGCTGTAAGGAGGTCGCCGGCTGTTGTAGTGGCTTCCAGGACTGCTAGTTATTACGCTGGCGCAGCCTTGTTGTTGGTCTCGAGGAAAATAGCGGTGGCCACCTGAACCGGACGCGCGGTGCCCTGCGGTGCCCTGCGGTGCCCTGCGGTGCCCTGCGGTGCCCTGCGGTGCCCTGCGGTGCCCTGCGGTGCCCTGCGGTGCCCTGCGGTGCCGGTGCCCTGCGGTGCCCTGCGGTGCCCTGCGGTGCCCTGCGGTGCCCTGCGGTGCCCTGCTGCGGTGCCCTGCGGTGCCCTGCGGTGCCCTGCGGTGCCCTGCGGTGCCCTGCGGTGCCCTGCGGTGCCCTGCGGTGCCCTGCGGTGCCCTGCGGTGCCCTGCGGTGCCCTGCGGTGCCCTGCGGTGCCCTGCGGTGCCCTGCGGTGCCCTGCGGTGCCCTGCGGTGCCGGTGTGACCTCGTGTGACGAGATGTGTTGTGCAGCGGCTCCGCACCGCGCCGGGCTACACGGGCCGCTCAGGCCGCTCGGCCTGGTTCTGTAAGCCTCTCCAGTAACGGGCTGTCACTGCCGGCGCACGTCCTCTTAGAGCCGCCTGAGTGGGGTGGCGGCGAGCGACGGAAGCATTTTCACAGTCGATGGCAATCTGATGCCGAGGCGCGATGCGCGGCGCTGTGCCGGGCTGTGCCGGGCTGTGCCGGGCTGTGCCGGGCTGTGCCGGGCTGTGCCGGGCTGTGCCGGGCTGTGCCGGGCTGTGCCGGGCTGTGCCGGGCTGTGCAGGGCTGTGCCGGGCTGTGCCGGGCTGTGCAGGGCTGTGCCGGGCTGTGCCGGGCTGTGCCGGGCTGTGCCGGGCTGTGCCGGGCTGTGCCGGGCTGTGCCGGGCTGTGCCGGGCTGTGCCGGGCTGTGCCGGGCTGTGCCGGGCTGTGCCGGGCTGTGCCGGGCTGTGCCGGGCTGTGCCGGGCTGTGCCGGGCTGTGCCGGGCTGTGCCGGGCTGTGCCGGGCTGTGCCGGGCTGTGCCGCACTACGACCTGCCTGCCGCCCGTCCAGGCCCGTCCCGGCCCGTAGCGTGTCCTCCTAGGAAGCCTGGTGTCGATCCATCACTGTCCGATCCCATCTTGGAGCGATACTGCCGGTCAGTGCCAGGCGATGCCGGGACACGTCCAGGGCGCTGCCGCCCTATCGCCCTGCCTCACCTCGTCGTCCGAAGACCACCACAGTTTCTCACATTCAGGTTCTTATTTTATTTTTATTTTTCCGGAATCCCCTCATCCCTCAGGTCAGATCTGATATCGTCCTCGGCCACAGACGACATCGACGGATCTTTTTCAGCGACGGTTGTTTTATCCGCTCCGCTTATTACGATTGGTCTTCTTTATGGGGGCAGGAGAACCGGCGGGATAGTGGCCTAGGAGGTCCAGCTCAGGTGTTTGGCGGTGATTAAGAAGACAAAAACAAGTCGGATTGGAGCAGCAAAGCGCCGTGGGCCTGTAATCCGCAGTATCCATTTGAGGGACGTCAAGAAGACGTCCTCGAAGACTGAATAAGTAAGCCCCTTGAAAGGCCTCGGTGCTGCTGCGCTTAATCGTCTGACGCTGGATCTCAGGCTGGAGCCGGGACTGAAGCCGGGACTGGAGGCCGGTACGTCCCGTGTCCCGGGCACCTTGGCTGCAAATATGGATCGCTGGAGATCCTTCAGCTTGGCTTGGTGACTCCGCCCGCCTCGCCGAGGTTTCGCCGCTCGGGTTTACGGATTCGCAGCGCAGTTCAATTTTTTTTTTTTATTATTATTAAGCGGAGGGCCTCTTAAAGCTCCATTTGAGGGTGCCCGGTGCGGATGACGAAGCTTTGAGATTCGAATCTTTTGGCTGGTTCTTCATGGAAATGGAAGCCATTGCATTCTGACGACCCGAGCCATGCGGACTCAAAGCGGTTCGTTTTCAGACCAAGAGCGCGTTTTTCATCTGCCTTTCTGAATGTTTTCTTCTCCAACTCTTTTTCAGGTGAGAAAGCTGGGCGGCATTGCGGCGACAAGTTTGTTGATCGGCCGGATCTTGGGGTAAGTCAGAGACGCCTCCCTCGCTGCCGTTGTGTCGTGGTCTGCGCCACGCCAGGACTCCACTGCCCCTGCCGGCGGCAAGGAGCCCACCACTCAGGCAGAATCCCACCACTTCTGCCCCCTTTCACTTTGTTCGGCTGGATGAAAGTGTGCGCCAGAACCTGCTACCCTCTGTCTCCACCCCCGCCCTCTCCGGCCTGCGTGCCCCGTCGGTCCCCGTCGCTCTCCGCTGTCAAAGCGAGGCGTCGCTATAAAGCCAAGTGCTGTCTTTGTCAGCGCGGAGCGACACGCCAGTGATCAGCTGACCGTGCGTCAGGCCGGAGCCGGGGAATGTTGCGCTGTGTGCCGTTTGTCAACGCGGCCTGCCCTGCCGAGAAAATGTCGGCCGGCGGTCAACTTGGACATAGGGGGCGAAAAAAACACGACTCTCGCGGCGTGCGGCGGTCGTGTGAGTTTAACACACGGAGAGGCCGCAAGAGCTGTGATGCCCCTCTGGGAGCCCCTCCAGTTTGATTCTCTTCCAGATCCGCGGCCCCGCGGTCCAGGGGAGCGGCATCCACATCCAAAAAGACACTCCGCCCATCGGTTTGGGGCCGAGGCCGGCCGAGGCCGTGTGGGGCCGCGGGGGCCGCGGGGGCCGCGGGGGCCGCCGCGTTAGGCACGGGCCGGTTGTCGCGGCGGCGTGCGTGTGAAGTGCCGGGATCGGTCCTCAAAGACCGATCCGTGTGTGTCAGTAGTCCACACGGATAATTTTAGAGTGAGAGGGTGCCTGCCCGCCCTGCCGGGCCCTGCCGGCCCTGCGCCGCGTGCCCTTGCGTGTCCTTGCGTGGCCTAGCCAGCAGCCCCCTTCAGGCGCTCCAGGCCTTCGGTGCCTTCGGCTGACGCCGCCGCCGAGGTTTCATATAAGAGCGCTCGCTGCGTGGCCTTGGTCGCGGTGACGGCGGCAGCGGTATTTCCATCACATTGATGCCCCATAGGCAGCCCCAGGGTGAACGCCCCGGCCACACATGTGTTTGGTCCTGGATTGCCATCTTCATCCGCAGAGTTATATATGGCGGACCGACATGCACCACTTAGGCAGTTCCAAATGGAATACAAATACGGTGCGGGGCTGGGGGCCGGGGGCGGGCCGGGGTCGCCAACTTGGACTCGGTGATTGGTTGCGATATGGCTCCGGAGGAATGGATGGGAGCGCGGATTGATATGGGGCCGATATCTTGTTGGCTCTGTAGACAGGCACGGCAGGCACGCTAGCGGGCGCGGTGCGGCGCGGCGCGGCGCCATGGAGATTTCGCGTAGCATTGCGTCTGACACGTTCCGGCGGCACAAATCGACTCGGTGATAACCTCCGCCCGCTGCACTGGGAATGCAGAGCAGCACCACCGGCCGTGGCCGTGGCCGGGGCCGGGGCCTCGATGTATGTGCAGCCAGAGGACTACCTTGTCCTCGGCCTCTCCTGCTCCTCGGCGCCACAGCAGCGCTGCAGGGGCGCGGGACCGCCGAATACAACGAAAAGCAGAGGGGGCAGAAGGCGGCCAAGCCGCGCTCGCGGGGAGATGAAATGGAGCCACATGACATGATACCTCGCAAAATGAGATGTATTCCGGAAGGATATCTCGAGCGGATCTCGGTCGGCTTTGCGAGGCCAGCCGTAAGGGGGCGTGTCTCCGGCCTCGGCCTCGGGGCGTAGGGGGGGGGGGGGGAGGGGGGGCTGCCGGTGGCCTGGAGGCTGCCGGAGGCTGCTGGAGGCTGCGCAACTAAGCATCCCGGAATGCGCCGGGACCGCCAGCATTTGCCGTGTCATTTTTCAGCCGATGAGTCTCGTTTTTTGCGCCATTCTTTTGCGCGCAGTTCGTCTCCTGGAAAGGGGGGGGGGATAAAAAAAAACTTTGCCACCCTCGTGTGGCAAGTCCAGCCGCACACCGCGGAATTTTTCACTTTAACTCCTCCAAATGGCTCGCTGGCGGCGCTGGGGGCGCTTATTAGCCGGGCTGCGATCCGAACGGATGGAGGATGGAGGCCGTCGGTAATGGAGCAAACTACAGGCGGACCACGTTTTGTTGCGGGGTTCGCGCCGCTGGTCGCGTTTTGGATTGGCTTCTGAGGTTCGACCTTGACAGAGACAAAAGGTGTGTGTATTGTCCGCTCTGGTTGCCTGTAAAGACACTGCCAACAATTTATTTCGACTGGAAAAAGTCCCTTGAATCTTCACTATGAGATGAAATTGCGAGAAAGAAGGGCAGTGTGTCCCTTTCTTTTCGGCGCGAGAGAAAGTTTCTTAAAGTCGTAAATTTCGTAGGCCGCCATTACGTCCGTGTGGAGATGCCGCGGGCCTCGGCGTGGCCGTGAGCACTGCCGAGGCACAGCCGAGGCGCTCGCAGCGCAGTCTGTCGGCGGGGAAATGAACTGCGCGCTATATGAAGTCGGGGGGACGTGCAGCGCGGCGCGGCGGCAGCGGCAGCAGCGGCGGCGGCACGTGACGCGGCAACAACAGAGATGTGCTGAGCCGGCACGTCCCGGAGGGGGTCAGTTCTGCTCGCTCAGTCCGACCCCCGAGTTATTATATTTTTCTTTCCTTGCGGTGGTACTGCTGGCCTCCCCCTCTGTTGTCCTGCCTCATAGAGCATGCCGACAGAGGCGCTGGACGTAGCATTAGGTGGGTAAGGACTGCAGCTCGGCACAGATTGGGAGGCGCTCGGGAACGGGGTAGACCGGCCCGGCGGCCCCCGGCAGCCCCCGGCAGCCCCCGGCAGCCCCCGGCAGCCCCCGGCAGCCCCCGGCAGCCCCCGGCAGCCCCCGGCAGCCCCCGGCAGCCCCCGGCAGCCCCCGGCAGCCCCCGGCGCCCCCGGCCCCCCGGCAGCCCCCGGGCAGCCCCCGGCAGCCCCCGGCGGCCCCCCGGCCCCCCGGCAAGTCCCGCGACGCGGCTGTGCCGGCGGCCCCGGCCAAGTCCCGCGACGCGGCTGTGCTGTGACTACGCTCTGAGCTCCGTACTGTTTGCCTCTCAGCCCCTGCCTGCTGCCTGCAGTGTGCCGACGTGCTCATCAAGCTGTTGTCCCACGGCATCGCCCCGCCCCGCCCCGCCCCGCCCCGCCCCGCCCCGCGCCGCTCCACCACCGCCTCTGCGGCAGCTACAATCACATCACAGAAGCCTGCTGCAGAGGAAAATATCATGTTTTCTGTGCAACATCTACAGCCCCGCCGCATGGCGAACTTTTCGAGGCGCACTGTAAGCCGTCAATCTACCCAATTCCGAAGCGAAGCGCCTCCTTCGGGGAGGGCGCCGGCCCCCACTACCCGCGCCGCATGTGCCGCCGAGGTCCTACCGGGGCCCTGCCGGAGCCCTAGCGGGGCCCTGCCGGAGCCCTAGCGGGGCCCTTCCTGAGCCCTAGCGGAGCGCTGCTGACGGATTTCGGCGCGACAAAAGAGAGGCGCTTGCGAAAATTGCGCCGCCCGAATATCAAAGAGCGTTGAGGTCATCGCCGTCGGCACCGCGGGAGAAAAATAAAGGAGAAAGGTGAGCAGGAGGGGGCGGTAAGGCTCCTGCACGGAAAATTGAAATTTTGTGGCGTGTCGTGTGCGTCGTGGAAATGGCTTCGACTGTGTGTGTGGGGTGGGGGGGGGGGGGGGGACCTGGCTGTCGGTGGGGCTCTGCGCCGCCATGAAGTCGGGGGTCGGCAGGAGGATACACTCTACCAGATACCGCGCCACTCTTATTCTACGTGGTGAGGCAGCGTGCCCCGGGTGCCCCCCGCTGCTGGCGGCTCGCTCTGGGGGCCTGGGGGCTCGGCCGAACATGATTTATACCCGCGGTGCCTATTCCCAAATTGTCCTCTGATGGAAAGGTTTTTTACAACACTCTTTGTCGCGCTGGCCTGTCTGTAGGCGCGTGTTAACGAGCCATCAGCGGGGGCGGCCGGGGCCCAAATGAGGGGCGGCCGGGGGCGGCATATCCATGGGGCGGCAGCCGTGGGGGTGGCAGCCGTGGGGGCGGCAGCCGTGGGGGCGGCAGCCGTGGGGGCGGCAGCCGTGGGGGTGGCAGCCGTGGGGCGGCAGCCATGGGGGCGGCAGCCCGGGGGGCGGCAGCCGTGGGGGGCGGCATCCATGGGGGCGGCAGCCGTGGGGGCGGCAGCCATGGGGGCGGGTCGTGGTGTGTTGTGGGTAGCGCTGCTGCCGGTGTCGTTGGGTGCCGCTAGGTGACGAGGTGAACAGCCCGTGTCAAAGCTCCCGCCAGGACGGGCAGGCGGTACGCGGGGCGCAGCGCTGGCAGTCTGTGACTTTCTTATTGCCGCGGCATGTGAGCGCTTGCAAACATAATAATGCGAGGAGGGGAGATCTGCTGTCCACACTCTGTGCCGTGTGTCTGTCAGAGGCCCAGCTGCCTCCTCGGGCCACGTGGCCCCGTGCCTGGGGATTCCGGGGGGCTGCGGGGGCTGCAGGGGCTGCGGGGGCTGCGGGGGCTGCGGGGGCTGCGGGGGCTGCGGAGGGCTGCGGGGGCTGCGGGGGCTGCGGGGGCCTAGAGGATGATGACACCGGTGAAGGTGTGGTGTGGTCTGAAGTGCGGACGGGCCGGCTAGGGGAGCAGAGGAAGGCGGGGGGAGGGGGATGGCGGGGAGCGTCCAAAGTGCGGGTATTGTGTTCCCAGAGCCCATTAGAATGATGTATAGCATTACACGCGCGAGGCAAGAAGCTGGCCGCTCTCAGCAGCTCCCTCCGGCACGCAGGCAGCAGGCACGCAGGTGCGAGGCCCCGGCCCCGGCGGGACCTGCCGGCCCATCCCATGCACGGAAGTTAATAGAGGCTTAGTGTTAACCCGCTCATTGTGCGGCCAAAGGTGCTATTATTTGAATCCCTCCCCCCCAGTCGCCTTAAATCTAGGCCACGCTCACACACGCACGACTCGTGCGGACGGGGTGGGAATTTTTCGGATTCACCCCTGGCTTTATCGCTTAGCCAGGGTGAAGGCTGAAAGCGCCGTGAAAATTCATTTTTATCTCGGTCTTTGTAGGCTGCCTGTAGATCGCCGTGTTGTACTTTCAGCACGGAAGCTGAAACTACTTGTGGGGGGAGGTGGGAGGGGGCGGGGCCGAGTTTCAATTTTCCGTAATTCCGTAGAGTTTCCGAACTGGATTCGGAGTCCCACCGTCCCACGTGTTTGACGCACAGCGTATAGGCACCTTTCCGCATTGTCTCTGGCAGGCTTGACAGCTCCCTTGAACTGGGTCACGAGGCCCAAGCCTAGCCAGGCCGGCGGAACGTTAGCTGCTGTGGCGGAGGAGGCTTTGCCCGATTCTCTCGGAAAGCGATCTCGCCGCCTTGAGTCAGTCAGTCGTAATGCAGCCGTCGCGAGGCCTCTGTCTCATCTTTCATCTTTCTGCGGCGGACGGCGGCACGTCAGGGCATCCGAGATTGCGGGCTCCTCCGCGCCGCGCCCGAGGCCGTGCCGGAGGCCTTGCCGGAGGTCGTGCCAGAGGCCGTGCCAGAGGCCGTGCCAGAGGTCGTGCCAGAGGCCGTGCCAGAGGCCGTGCCAGAGGCCGTGCCAGAGGCCGTGCCAGAGGCCGTGCCAGAGGCCGTGCCGGAGGCCGTGCCGGAGGCCGTGCCTAGCCCTGCCCCACTCCACGCTGGCTTGCCCGAGGTGCACGTCGTCCGTCCTCCGCTCCGTCACTGTCAGACGCTTACTATTGCCTTGCAGTTGGGGCCGAGTTGTCTGGCTGGGAGGTACGCGCCGCGGCCTTCGTGGTCAGCCGTACGTATGAATGGGGCTGCGGAAGCACGCAGGCATTTGAAGCATGTGCGACAGATGTGCGCCAGTTAATGCGGAGTGCCGGGTTCAAATGCCGAAACTTTTAGTTCCGGTTGTCGTGACAGAGGCCCCAGAGCGGGCAGGTGCGGCCTGGCTTACGCATGACACTGCAGCTCAGCAGATTATACCGAGCCGACGCGACCTCCCCGTGCAGCCATGTCGCGGTGTCCAGGCGGATGAAGGATGGGGCTGCGCTGGGCGGTGCCATCCATTAGGTCCCCCCCCCCCCCGCCGCCCCCGCCGCCCCCGCGGCCCCCGGACAGGCCTGACCTCCGACGACGGCGGCAACAACCCGGAGGCAGAGCCCCGTATCTAGGGGCCACAGGGCGGCAGCAGTGGCAGCAGCAGCAGCAGCAGCAGCAGCAGCGGACGTCATGTAGTGGTGCGTTGTGCTGGCAACATTGCCGTGTTGCCATGTCGGATAAATGCGGGGTTTCGGTATGACAGTACAACACCAACGAGGCCGTATTGCCAGCATGACGATGCGTGCCAAGTTGAGGTCGCCAGATGTTTCTTTCCTACTCATTCTTCCTCCCCCCCCCCTTCTTCGTATGTAAATTTTTCTGCAGTGATATTGGCAGCAAGAGGGAAGGAAAGAAGGAATCAGTCGGGCAAGTCTGGAAGGAAACATGGTCGGAAGCAGTGTCCATTTGAGTCTTTTATCCCCGCCTTGAGCCCGCTGCGGCGCTGCCCTGGGCACATCCTTGCAGTCGCAGCTGTTGCCCGCTGGAGCCCACTGGAGCCCACTGGAGCCCACTGGAGCCCTGGAGTGGCTCTGATGCGGGTGGGGAGGGGGCGGGAGAGGGGCTGCAGGACTGCAGGCCGGCGGAGGGTCAGCCGTGTTGGATGTCCGAGTCAGCGAGTTCGGGTGATGGATCAGTCGGCTGGCCGCTCTTCCGGAACAGCACCTCCCCATCCTCCTGCAAGCTGTGCCCGGCCGCTGTACCCTGGCCTGCCCCAAGACCCCCCAGGGCCCCAGGGCCCCAAGACATCCGCCTGATGCATAGTAAGTTTCCCGATCCAGTGCGGCCTTCGAACGCTTTGCTCAGCTGGAGAAGGCCGGTTTCGCAAATGCGTTTTTGTTCAAGTTGATCTCCGGTGTTTGTCGTAGCGAAACGCTATCTGCGGAGCCGCAACTTGTTGAGGACCTGTATGGACACAGGGCTGGCGGGGGCCCCGGCCATGCAAATAAGCCGGGAGTGGACGGAGGGGCCGGTAATGGCAGAAGAGGGGATATCACTTCCAGGGGCGTCCTTCTTGTGCGGGACACTCCAGAGGCACAGCGGTGCCTGCGGGACCAGCCCGGGACCCTGCCTGCCCCTGCCTAGGAGACTGGGGGCTCTGAGGACCCCCTGAACCCGACCCCGGCGGGGGGGCTCGGGGGCTCGGCCCGGCCGATGGGGAGCACATCCATCAGTGTTGCGGTCGTCAGACTAACACCTCATCTGCTCCCGCCCGGCACGGCTCTGCACGGCCTACACGGCATGCGCTGACGGACTTACAGGTGTCGGCGACGGCACGCCGTCTCACACACCTGTGATCAGCAGCGTCAGCGGCGTGAGTGAGGCCGTCGACACCGTGAGGTGAGGTGAGGAGAGGAGAGATCGGGGGTCGGCGTTGGATAATCTGTGGGCGGTGTTTCTCCCAGCGTTGCGGGGGATGATGGAAGCCGAGGGCCGCGACGCGTGTTCGAGTCACCAAACACAGTGTGGCCTGTAGCCGCCGTGGTCCGATATTTCTCGCGCCCAGCCATGATAAATAGGGGGCCGCTGGGAAAGGGTTTGAGTTGCCTACCCCCCAGGGGCGGTTTATCTCAAAGCCTCTGCTTGCTATAGACAGCTTGGTGGACGATAAAGGGCCTGGCGTGGTCTAGGACCGAAGGGGGGGGGGGGCAGCATTGGACTCGTCGGTCCCCAGGCGTGCTGGCTGTGTCCATACCGTACCGTACACTGCCGCGAGGATGCTGGGAGTTTTCTTCCCAAAAACATCACCATCAATGAAACAATGATGATCATTATTTAAACTATGATGATCGTTCATCATTCGTTCAATTTGATGAGCAACACGTGTCATGTCGACATATTAGTATATTACCACACGTTAGAGATAAAAAAAAAATGATGATTTTGCATTCAATGATAATCATGACTCTTTCATTCACAGTGATTATGGTAGACCTGAGGCGTTTTCGGCGCGGGTAACGCTCTTCTTCCGTTCTCTGGTGAGGGACACGGCAGCTTTCTTCTTATACGCTGCATTATCGGCAGAAGGGAAAAGGGTTTCACCGCAACAGCGCGCCCAGGCCATTTCTCTTTTGTTCGGGCCAACGCGTGCATAGCCTTGCTGCGGGCGCGGCCGGGGGCGGTTGGGGGCGGCCGGGGGGGGGGGGGCTAGGAGCTCCGAGGTCTGATTGGTTGCGCCCCGCGCGGCCTATGCAAAGGCATCCAATTCAAACCTCAGCCCTGTTCCCGCGGTTCCCGCCGCCCGGGAGCTCCCGGCGCTTCCGTCCCGTTCTGTTCGAGCCGTTCTCATTCGTCCGCTCGGCCGCAGCATTTGTAAAGACGGCTGCCGCGAGGCTAAGGCAGCCCCCGTGCCCCCCCCCCCCCCCCTTCCGTGGCCCCCGCGGCCCCCGGGTGATGGAGCACAGGCGGCTATGCGGCCGCAGAGAGAGCGCCACTGCAGATGGGCCTGTCAGACGGGGCCGGTCATTCCATTCACTCATTCATCGAGGATCTGGCCGGGCGAGCGAGCGAGAGGAGCGGGGAGAGTCGCGGGGAGGGAGGGAGGGAGGGAGGGAGGGAGGGAGGGAGGGAGGGAGTGAGGGAGGGAGGGATGACCGACCGCACAGGCTGCGAATTAGGCCATGCAGATAATGACCGCCATGATCGTTCCCCGCTAGTTTATTATTCCACTCTGTTGTCCGTTCCCACATTCCAAACAGATGGCCCCGTTTTTCCGTTTCGACGCAGCGCGCCGTTCTTTCAACTTTGCATACGTACAGTTCGGAAATTGTCATTATACTTGAGTCGTTGGTCGGCAGTGAGGGGCCCGGTGGGGCGGGAGGGCGGGCGGGCGGTGCGGGGGAGGGTGCCGACGGGCAGCCGGAGGCTCCCGGTGCTGCGGGACACAATGAAATTAGCACAAACCCCGTGTTACGCGCCACCCGCTGCCACTGCAGGGGGCCGCTGGGGGGCCGCGCTGCACGCCGCCCCAACAACACACGCACCGCTGTCCCTGCCTCCCCCGGCAGGAGGGAGGGAGGAAGGGAGGAAGGGAGGGAGGAAAGAAACGAAGTACGTGGAAAAATCGCCGGCCGCGCAACCGGGAAATATGTGGCCCTTTGGTCTGCGGCCGATCCGCGAACATTACTCACCGGGGCGGGTAATGTGCGGTGCTGACCGCAGCGCGGGGGCCGGCGGGGGCCGGCGGGGGCCGGCGGGGGCCGGCGGGGGCCGGCGGGGGTCCGGCGGGGGCCGGCGGGGGCCGGCGGGGGCCGGCGGGGGCCGGCGGGGGCCGGCGGGGGCCGGCGGGGGTCGGCGGGCCGGGTCCATCCCCTTACTTATTCAGTCCCGCCCGGGAAATAAAGAAAATTACGTCCTTTTGGGGCTGGCTAGCGGGCAGGGCGGAGCGCGGCGGCCCCGGCCCGGCCCGGCTCACCCACGGCTCGGCGGCAGGTGCGGCTGCGGAGCGGGGAGTACCGCGCGCGGGCGCCGTCACCAGGCCATGTGCATTGTGTGCACTGCGGTGCCCGGGAACATGCCGTCCTGGGAGAGAGAGGGAGGGAGGGTGCCGTGGGGATGGCCCTGTCCACATCATAACGATTCATGAATTCGACATGAATATTCCGGGCGGACCACGGCACGGCCCGGCGGCCCGGCGCGGTGCGGCGCCCTGTTCTGTTACGTGGCTCCAGCTCCAGCGACCCAATGGATTCCCCTCGGCTGGCCTTCGCTCACGCTCGCGCGTGCACACAGACGCTGATGTGTATTTTGCTGGAAAATTTGAAGAGCTCGGTTTGCCGCAATCGAGAATCGAGAGAGAAAGAGAGAGAGAGAGAGAGAGAGAGAGAGAGAGAGAGAGAGAGAGAGAGAGAGAGAGAGAGGTGGAGGATGTGTTTAACAGCTGCATTCGTGAGTCGCTCCTATGTTATTTCCCATGTTTGCAGTGTGCAAGCGACGGTATTTTGTTTTCCTTCGTATAAAACATTTCTCGTGTCGTGGAATATGGCGGCGGCCTTTTCCCCTTTTTCGGCATTCGGCGGAGCAGAGGCCATTTCGCCGACATGAGAGGCCAACCTATATTAAAAGTCTCCGCTTTCACTTTCCTTTCCGTTTTCCCGTGTGCCCGCCTGGTAGAGTGTGCGTGTAGCAGAGAGAGAGGGAGACAGAGAGACAGAGGGAGAGAGGTAAACGGGCCCCGGAATAGGCCTCGGGTGGTGGTGGTTGGCCCAGCAGACGACTCAATAAGACGACAATGCCGCCTCCACACGAGATATCAGTTTGCTTACATGTCTGAGCCACGCGAAGTGGAGTGGGGGAGTGGGGTGGGGGTGCGGAGCGGAGCGGGAGGTCTGCGGGGCCCTGTGAGTGCCCCCGGCCGCCCCCGGCCGCCCCCTGCTCGCGCTTCTTTTGTACGCTGCGGTTCCTTCATTGCGTCGGGAACATATGGCGAGCTGTGTGAAGGCCCGTGCCGCCCGGGCTGCGTGCCGCGTGCCGCGTGCCGCGTGCCGCCCAGTCTGACTGGTTGCGGTGTGCGATCCTTCTGGCCGTGTTTACACCGCCCCGCACCGCCCCGCACCGCCCCGCACCGCCCCGCACCGCCCGGCTCCCCGCCGGCCACTTGGCTGGAAGGTGCGCTGCGTATGATTTATGCCCCCCGCGGCTTCTGCAGAGGCGAACGCCGTTCCGGGCGGCGGGCGGGGCGGGGCGGGGCGGGGCAATATTTGGGGCAAGTTTGTGGGAGCGGCCCGCCTGCATGTGGCCAGGCCAGGCTGCGCTTTGGACACCCTCCAGAGGAAACACGCCGTCAGAGGATGGGGGTATTTGAAGCCGCGCGGCTCGGTAGCGCTTCCATATCGCACCCGCATTAATCATCTGAAAACAGCAGCGACGGCGCTCTCGAGGATACAAACGCAAATGAAACGTGACAAAATATGCATAACGCCGTGTGGTTTACTTTATTACTTCAGTATTCCTTTCGGGGCTTATCATGCTTTTCCCACTGCAGCCACAACGGGTTGGAATAACCGAAATGTATTTCGTGAGATCAAAATTACAGGTATTTACTTCATTAACTCTCTTTCTCTCTCTCTCTCTCTCTCTCTCTCTCTCTCTCTCTCTCTCTCTCTCTCTCTCTCTCTCTCTCTCTCTCTCTCTCTCTCTCTATCTATCTCTTCTCTCTCTCGCTCTCTCTCTCTCTCTCTCTCTCTCTCTCTCTCTCTCTCTCTCTCTCTCTCTCTCTCTCTCTCTCTCTCTCTCTCTCACTCTTCCCCCGTTTACCCAAAGAGGAAAAAAGAAACGCCGTCATGATAAAAGCAGGCAAAAGCCCCCCTTTCGCTAGCGTGTCGCCTAACCCTACCTGCCCCACCTTTCTGCACGAAACGAGGTAGGCCACGTCAGGTGGATAGCGTTGGTCGCCCTTGCCTGGCATGTGTCATGCAACCAATTTAAGGCGTTGACAACTCGCCGATTCGTATGGCTTATTCCGATTCCGGCGCGCTGCACGGCGTCCGAGCTCGTGTCGCCGCGGCTCGCCGTGCCTCGGCCGTGCCTCCCCCTCCCACACTGCCGTCTCTCTGTGTTATGGCGTGATTAGGAAACGCGCGTATCAGTTTTGCCAATCTTTCGGTCTATCGCGCGCACCAGGCGGCGCGAGCCACCGTATTCAAGGTCTGGGCTCTATTATAACAACAACGGGAAAAGTTATTATGACGTGACTATGGCACTGCTTGCTTCCCGGCTGGGCCTGGCTCCGGGCCGGGGTTGGCCCTTGGCTGTGTGCCCGTGTTTGCCCCTTCAAGGCCTATCCACTAAAAAAAAAAAATTACGAGAAAGAGTAGGCTTTGTACTTTCAGAATTACGGGAGTGTGTAACCTCATGTAATGTTGTTCCCTTTTCTGTTAACAGGTAAGAAGCCTCGCCCTCGATCTCATCTGTATTGAATCCACGTTGGTAAGCCAAAGGCCTTTGTTATTAATATAAAATCACTTGATCCTTTTGGTTAGACCGAGGCCGCGCTGGTCCGCGGGCACCACTCCCTCCGAGACCTCTCAGGTGCGCTGCGATTGGGAATCGGCAATAAATAATGGCGCTGGTCAGCCGCTGCAATCATTTTTATTCAGGCTTTTATGTGTGTGTGGAATGAAATAATGAAAAACATGGCGTCGCCTCATCTCTCTCTCCACATTTCTTTTCGCACTCTTTTCCTGCGCCGGTGGTGTGTTTTTAATCTAGCCGATCGCGTTCTCGAGATGCATCTCTCTCTCTCTCTCTCTCTCTCTCTCTCTCTCTCTCTCTCTCTCTCTCTCTCTCTCTCTCTCTCTCTCTCTCTCTCTCTCTCTCTCTCTCTCTCTCTCTCTCTCTCTCTCTCTCTCTCTCTCTCTCTCTCTCTGTTCCCGTTCGTATTTCTCCTTGTGGCTCTCACTCACCTGCCGCCGACCCGTGCAAAAAAGGCCGCATCAGGGTCCCCGTCAGGTCCCCGTCAGGCCCTGGACACGTGTTTTGTGGCGCGGCCCGTCCATCCTCTGCCGGCCGCGTGTTTTTGAGCCGACCGCATTAGCGTCATTGTTTTGCTTCCATTAGCTGACCACGCCGGCTGACCGCTGGCCGGGCTGTGGCCGCCGGGGGCAGCAGCAGTGACAAAGGCTGTTGCGGCGTTCTGGACGCGGCCCAAAGCCTGTGCCGCCGCTGCCGCCGCTGCCGCCGCTGCCGCCGCTGCCGCCGCTGCCGCCGCTGCCGCCGCTGCCGCCGCTGCCGCCCGCCGCTGCCGCCGCTGCCGCCGCTGCCGCCGCTGCCGCCGCTGCCGCCGCTGCCGCCGCTGCCCCGGGACGGTGTCCGCCGCAGACTGTCAGCCCCGACACGGGCACGGCGGCACGGCTGCTGGCCGAGCCGACCCCCAACCCCCTGCAGGTGCGGACCACAGACCCGGCACAGACCGGACGGTATTCTATCGGCCACCAGACCAGAGAATTTCTGAGCGACCGCAGCACCAGCAGCGACCTGTCAAACCGTGCGACCCGTATTCTGCCCTCCCCCACCCCCAGACTCGAAGGGGGATATCGGACCCCCCACGGCCTGGCTCAATGGCTCCCCATCTTTTCTGTGATTCCGGGGGGGAGGGGGGATAGCGTGGGGCAGGGTGGCCATAGGCCCCGGGCATGACCCCGGGCCAGACCTTGACCCACGCGCACGCACGCACGCACGCACGCACGCACGCGAAAACCTCAACTGGCACCGCACGCACCGAGGATGCCACGTGGATGCCCGCCAACAAGTCCCGCGACATCCCGGCTGACCGTGCGACGCGGAGCAGACGCAGGTGAGGGCCGTCCCAGGCCGTCCGCCCCGCCAGGCTAACGGCTTCCGGATACTAGGTCAGATGGGCGAGCGGCGGCAGTGGCAGCGGCGGTGCGAAGTGTAGTGGAAATTGTCGGAGAGGCGGGCGGCGCGGTGCTGGGCGGAGCGGAGCGGAGGGGAGCGCCTGCGGCGGCGGCGCCTAGGCCAGCCCGCTCAGCACGTCTGCGCGGCGGGCTTGCCTACCCGGCGATCCACAGGCGCCGTGCGCGGACAGCCCAGCCCAGCCGCAACCTGGTTATGGCAGCGGTGCAGAAAGCGACCGCAATATGCACGGCAGAGTCGCTGACAGTCGCCGCGCCCGGACGTGCCGCGCCGTGCCGCGCCGTGCCGCGCCGTGCCGCGCCGTGCCGCGCCGTGCCGCGCCGTGCCGCGCCGTGCCGCGCCGTGCCGCGCCGTGCCGCGCCGTGCCGCCGCATGCCGCGCCGTGCCGCGCCGTGCCGCGCCGTGCCGCGCCGTGCCGCGCCGTGCCGCGTGCCGTGCCGCGCCGTGCCGCGCCGTGCCGCGCCGTGCCGCGCCGTGCCGCGCCGTGCCGCGCCGTGCCGCGCCGTGCCGCGCCGTGCCGCGCCGTGCCGCGCCGTGCCGCGCCGTGCCGCGCCGTGCCGCGCCGTGCCGCGCCGTGCCGCGCCGTGCCGCGCCGTGCCGCGCCGTGCCGCGCCGTGCCGCGCCGTGCCGCCAACACGCAGTGTGGCGGGCTTAATGATCGGCACGGCAGCGGCCGATCCGGGGCACGCGACTCGTTGCTGGCCGAGGCCGCTGAGGCCGCCACGACCGCCACACCACGCCGGGCCGGACCCGCCAGTGCCACTTGTTAGGGCCGTCATTACTTCCCACGGTGAAAATCCACAAGTGTGCTGCCAGTATCTAGACGAGGTGGGGCGTGGCCCGGCCACTTCCTGCCCCCGGCCGCCCCCTGGCCGCCCCCTGGCCGCCCCCCGCTTCAAACCGCGCTGCCCATTCTTCCTCACGGTTGACACACTCATCGCTTGCGGCGCTGCCTCTGTGTAGCATGACGCGTGGCCTCGGCATCAACACATTCAGAGAACGACGGGGGTGGGGGGTGTTATCGACGCGGCTGTGCACGGCACCGTAACAACTGCTCTCTCTCTCTCTCTCTCTCTCTCTCTCTCTCTCTCTCTCTCTCTCTCTCTCTCTCTCTCTCTCTCTCTCTCTCTCTCTCTCTCTGAGTGTGGCATAGGGTGTGAAATACTGTGGGCGAACCGCACGCCTCCTGGCCACTTGTCACCGTCTCGTCTCGCCTTGGCGTGGAGCGGCGTCAACATGGTGTCGCCGAGTGGCCCACTGCGCCGCCCCCCCCCCCCCCCCCGCCGCCTCCAGCCGCCTCCAGCCGCCCCGCTCAACACGTGGTGGAGCAGTGGTGCGCATTCATATCAGCTCCGCTACGTGACGGTGTCAACTGAAAAAGAAAATGTATCTGCCGATTTTTCTACTCGCGACGCTCGCGGGCCGTCAGAACGCTCCATGGCCGCCAGGAGGCCACCAGGACGCCGCCAGGAATAGAAAGTGCGCGATCATCGCCCTCCCCGGGACTCCCGGGGATGCCGAAGAGCAATCGTTTCGCCACAATTTTTACCACCCGATCTTCCTGTGGCGCCGCGTCGGATCAGATTTGCGGCGGTCGTAATGAAGCGAGCGCCGCTGTCAAGCGCCGCTATAACACTCTCCTGTCTGTGCCGTGCCGTGCCGTGCCGTGCCGTGCCGTGCCGTGCCGTGCCCCGCGGGCTGCCGGCTGAAGATCGTTCCCTCGCCCTGCTTGCTGTGGCTGCGCACAGCACGGCCCTCCCCCCCCCCCCGCCCCGCACTCTGGCACAGCCCTGCAGGCAACAACCGAACCACTGCCACCAGACCGAATTCCCTCGCTCCTGCTAATTTTTGTGGATCGGCCCGTAGAGCAAGGCTCGTAGAATTGCTCCGCCTTTCACTGATGGCCAGGTGGTGTACCAGCCATTGGCCACGTCATTGCTATATTGTTACGGAAAAGGGTTCCGTACTCCGCGCCTGAACTAGCACCTTGGCTATACCCCGCTCATGCCACACCCGCGGGCCCCTGCATTGTCGTGCGCATCCTAGCAACCGTGGCCGCTGTGGCCTCTAGCCTGTGCTCAGTTTGCTGTCTAACCTGGTCCGTTCAATACATGCTCCTGCCTCCTGACTTGTCCGTCCTGCCGCTGATTCGTCGACCCCTACCCCGTAACAATATCAATAGTGGGCTTCCTCAGCGCAGCGAGGCCAAAGGTGTTTTCCAAAAAGTTGACCTGTGATGGATCCTACAGCCTCGCCGATTTTCGCGGTCGCGTGAGTAGTATACGCGCCCCCTGGTGGCGGGTTGCGGGCTTGCCTACCTCCCAGGGGCAGGTGTCATATTTCGATGACGTCAGCATGGCGCGTGCCGGGTGTCGTATGTCGCGCGCGGGGGCAATGACCTCTGCAACTGTGTCGGTGTTTTCGCAGTGCACTGCAGCGTCAGCAGTTTTTCTGAGCTATGCATCTATCTCTGTCGCTCTCGTTAGCGAAACGTGTGCTCTCTCTCGCACTCATTCTGTTACGCGTGGTGTCGTCTAGGTAGTACAGTGCACATCTGCGATATGCGCCTACATTTTTTCGCAGTGTACTACAGTGTCGAGCTAACCGTATTTTGGCTGGCGGGCCCGGTGCGCGGTCGGTCCGGCGCGGTGCGGCACGACCGGCGCGGGCGGGAGCGAGCGCGGTCCGGCGGGGTCCGGCGCGGCGCGGGCGGGCGACCGGCGCGTTTCGGCGCGGTGAGGGCGCGCGACAGGCGCGTTTCGGCGCGCTCGGGAGCACGACATATGCTTCCGACACTGCCAATATTTGGTGCTTAAGTTGCTAAACTGGGTGCTAAAACTGCTAATCTGGGTGCTCAAGCTGCTAAACTGGGTGTTAAAACTGCTAATCTGGGTGCTAAAGCCTCAAAACTGGGTGCCAAAGCTTCTAAACTGGGTGCTTAAACTGCTAATCTGGGGGCTAAAGCCTCTAAACTGGGTGCTAAAGCTGCTAAACTGGGTGCCAAAGCTTCTAAACTGGGTGTTAAAACTGCTAATCTGGGTGCTAAAGCCTCTAAACTGGGTGCCAAAGCTTCTAAACTGGGTGCTAAAACTGCTAATCTGGGGGCTAAAGCCTCTAAACTGGGTGCTAAAGCTGCTAAACTGGGTGCCAAAGCTTCTAAACTGGGTGCTAAAACTGCTCAACTATAGTGGTAAACTTTCTTAAACCGAATACCTGCTACTTTCATATCCACCACGGAGCCAAGCAGACAAACGCGCGCTCGCTCACACACACACACACACACACACACACACACACACACACACTGCGAAGTATATTAATCTTGGCGGCGCACCCGAGAGAATCAGTTCAGTCTTGTCATCTAACCTATCACAACCATGACAGCACGTATCGCCAAATCCGTTAGGGGGTTTCCCCGTTTATATTCCAGAGGATTCGTATATACTAAGCGACTAGAGAAAAATGAAAAAATGTACTGGAGGTGCCTTCGATCGCAGTCGGACTGCTCTGCCACTGCGATCACGAGACGAAGTGCAGATGGCATCCAAGTATTGAAGGAAGGTGAGCATAACCATTTTCCCCACGACGAGCGGGAGAATGAGCGGAACGACGAGTTCGAAGATGACGTTGATCAGGAGGACGAGAACGAAGATATGAGGGAAATAACAGGGGGCAAAGAATCAAGCGAAACTGAGAGTGAGGAAAGCAGCGAAAGCGAGGATGAGGACTACGATCCAATTCCCTGGAAAACATGGGAGGAAGAGAGCGATGATGAAGAAGAAATAGTGCAAACTATGACCGATCAGGACGAGGAGGAAAGTGACGTTGATGAAGAGGTAGAAGCAGATGACGATGAAGAAGACGATGGATGGGACGCACAGCGCTCGAAAGTGAAACTTCACAAAAATCTCCTACGCGTCCTGCGGGATGAAGACTATGAGATGAGGAAAGCTATTCTAAGATGCGCAAGTAAAGAATTAATTTGTTTTCTTTGTGAAATTTGTTTCAATTTAACGCGGGGATACTTCCGCTGCGGTTTGTCCAAGAATCAGAAAAAAATATTGCGCTGCTTTAAAGACGAAATATATACAATGATGGATACAGATATTCCTTGGCGTCAGAAAAAAGATTATCTCATAGAAAACGCAAACGATCCGTTCATCCCTACCCTGTTAAGTGTCCTTTGCGAAAACTTATACTTTGAATATCACCCAAAACAGAATGATCCTGTACTCTAGCCTGATTGCATGTAAACGATATTCACCAATGTACTAAGACAAATAAAATAAAAGAGAAAATATCCCACTGAGCATTATTCTTCCAAGAAAACCCACCAAGAGTCGCGCGCCACACCCCGTGCAATGCGCCGCCTAGACGATCACATATTTCGCTAACGGGAGCGACAAAGAGGGATGCATAGTTCACATAACTGCTAGCACTGCAGTACACTGCAAAAAAACACGATTGCAGAGGTGAGTGCCTCCGCGCGCAACATCCGACACCCGGCTGCTCGGCACCGGACCAGACCGCGACGGACCGCCCGCTAGCCAAAAGACGCATAGCTCGACCCTGCACCTGCAGTACACTGCGAAAAAAATCTGGGCGCATATCGCTGATGTGCACTGCACTACCCAGACGACCCAAGTTTAGCAGCTTCAGCACGCAGTTTAGAAGCTTTGGCACCCAGTTTAGCAGCTTTAGCACCCAGTTTAGAAGCTTTGGCACCCAGTTTAGGAGCTTTAGCACCCACTTTAGAGGCTTTAGCACCCAGTTTAGAGGCTTTAGCACCCAGATTAGCAGTTTTAGCACCCAGTTTAGAAGCTTTGGCACCCAGTTTAGAGGCTTTAGCACCCAGATTAGCAGTTTTAGCACCCAGTTTAGAAGCTTTGGCACCCAGTTTAGAGGCTTTAGCACCCAGATTAGCAGTTTTAGCACCCAGTTCAGAAGCTTTGGCACCCAGTTTAGCAGCTTTAGCACCCAGTTTAGAGGCTTTAGCCCCCAGATTAGCAGTTTTAGCACCCAGTTTAGAAGCTTTGGCACCCAGTTTAGAGGCTTTAGCACCCAGATTAGCAGTTTTAACACCCAGTTTAGAAGCTTTGGCACCCAGTTTAGCAGCTTTAGCACCCAGTTTAGAGGCTTTAGCCCCAGATTAGCAGTTTTAGCACCCAGTTTAGAAGCTTTGGCACCCAGTTTAGCAGCTTTAGCACCCAGCTTAGAGGCTTTAGCACCCAGATTAGCAGTTTTAGCACCCAGTTTAGAAGCTTTGGCACCCAGTTTAGAGGCTTTAGCACCCAGATTAGCAGTTTTAGCACCCAGTTTAGAAGCTTTGGCACCCAGTTTAGAGGCTTTAGCACCCAGATTAGCAGTTTTAACACCCAGTTTAGAAGCTTTGGCACCCAGTTTAGCAGCTTTAGCACCCAGTTTAGAGGCTTTAGCCCCCAGATAAGCAGTTTTAGCACCCAGTTTAGAAGCTTTGGCACCCAGTTTAGCAGCTTTAGCACCCAGTTTAGAGGCTTTAGCACCCAGATTAGCAGTTTTAGCACCCAGTTTAGAAGCTTTGGCACCCAGTTTAGAGGCTTTAGCACCCAGATTAGCAGTTTTAGCACCCAGTTTAGAAGCTTTGGCACCCAGTTTAGAGGCTTTAGCACCCAGTTAGCAGTTTTAGCACCCAGTTTAGAAGCTTTGGCACCCAGGTTAGCAGCTTTAGCACCCAGTTTAGAAGCTTTGCAACCAGTTTAGCAGCTTGAGCACCCAGATTAGCAGTTTTAGCACCCAGTTTAGCAACTTAAGCACCAAATATTGGCAGTGTCGGAAGCATATGTCGTGCTCCCGAGCGCGCCGAAACGCGCCTGTCGCGCGCCCTCACCGCGCCGAAACGCGCCGGTCGCCCGCCCGCGCCGCGCCGGACCCCGCCGGACCGCGCTCGCTCCCGCCCGCGCCGGTCGTGCCGCACCGCGCCGGACCGACCGCGCACCGGGCCCGCCAGCCAAAATACGGTTAGCTCGACACTGTAGTACACTGCGAAAAAATGTAGGCGCATATCGCAGATGTGCACTGTACTACCTAGACGACACCACGCGTAACAGAATGAGTGCGAGAGAGAGCACACGTTTCGCTAACGAGAGCGACAGAGACAGATGCATAGCTCAGAAAAACTGCTGACGCTGCAGTGCACTGCGAAAACACCGACACAGTTGCAGAGGTCATTGCCCCCGCGCGCGACATACGACACCCGGCACGCGCCATGCTGACGTCATCGAAATATGACACCTGCCCCTGGGAGGTAGGCAAGCCCGCAACCCGCCACCAGGGGGCGCGTATACTACTCGCGTGTGACAACTTGGCTGAGCCGGCGGTTGCATTGGTACCCTTATGCGCGGAGGCTGCTGGCTGCTGGCTCCGCATTCGGAACGAGCTCCCCTCCCTCCGAGCGCTCTGCTGTATCCCTTTCACGCCGCGGGCAAGGATCTCATCTCCCTCGCCCCTCCGCCCCCCCCCCCCCCCCCCCGCCCCTCTCCGGCCCCTCTCCGGCCCCTCTCCGGCCCCCACCCATGACGCTTTTCGACGACAAGCATTTGGAGATAGCGTCAAGTCTCGGTGCCCACGGCATCTGCAAAACCTGGGAGCCCCGTCCGCGAGGCCCCGGCACGGCACGGCACGGCACGGCACGGCACGGCACGGCACGGCACGGCACGGCACGGCACGGCACGGCACGGCACGGCACGGCACGGCACGGCACGGCACGGCACGGCACGGCACGGCACGGCACGGCACGGCACGGCACGGCACGCACGGCACGGCACGGCACGGCACGGCACGGCACGCACGGGCACGGCACGGCACGGCACGGCACGGCAGCACCTGGCACGCCCCGCACGGCACGGCACGGCACGGCACGGCACGGCACGGCAGCCCTGGCGCCCCGTCACCAATCCCACCACCAGCCACAACAAGGCCCCGGGCGGCCCGGCACTACCCGGCAGACACGAGAAAGTCTCCTTCCGTCCCGCTTTAATTGTTCGCGCCGCAACACAAAGCGAGATGAAGCGCGGCTGTAGCACGGCTGTAGCGCGACTGTAGCATGGCTGTAGTGCGACTGTAGTGCGGCTGTATTGCGGCTGTAGTGCGGCTGTAGCGCGGCTGTAGCACGGCTGCGACGCGCGGCCGGCTACCCGATGCTGTTTGATGCTGCCTCAACAAGGACGACAGCGGCCATTTTCCGCCGTTTCGGGTCTTCCCTTTTGCCCTTGTTACGCTGCGAAGAGCAGAAGAAAGGTAGTCGGAAACGAAAAAAAAATGTATAAAAGGGAGACGGCTGAGGGTGTCGCAGAGATAGAAGTTAATTGGATGTTGGAAGTTTTTTTTTTTTTTTTTTTTTGTCCAGATTGTTCCGACAATTTTTTCCCTCTTCCTGATTCTGCGATGACAAAGTAGAGGGTGGCTTGTTGGCGTTGGGACTGTTTTCAAACAGACCTAAACCGATTCGGGCGAAGGGCCTTTTCGGACGCAGCGGCCCGGCCCACCCTGGCCCGCCTCCCCCGCCTGTAATCAGGCTGCACGTCAGGCTGTCGGTCAGCGCACACCTGTCGGGGGCAGCCGTGGCCGTGGCGTGGCCGGGGCTGCGGTATGTGCGGCTGCTCCCTACACCCGGGCGAGCGCCGCACCGCACCGCGGACCGGACCGGCTTTTGTTCGCCGAGTCCCCGATTTGTCGCTTTGGAAGTCAGCGGGGCTTTGCCGTGCTGACCGGCTAATCACGCTCACCTCCTGCGGTTTAACGCTCCGGCCGCAGCCCCATGCCAGAGCGCAACACTCGAACCCGCGTGCATTGCTTTGGGGTCATTGACCTGAAACATTCTCAAAAACCATGGCTAGGTTGTGGCCGCGGAGTGTGGCGGGCTCCGCTGGGTCCCCTGGGTCCCCTTTGGCTCCCCCGGGTTCATTAGGGGGTAGGGGTGCCTGTCTTCCTGTCGGGTCACGCCTGGCCAGGGCACCAGGACTCCCGGGCGGTGCGGAGAACAATTAATTTCCCGGCGACGGTCACCACACGTAAGCGGTTTCCACGAGAGACACCGCGGCGGCGCGGGGCGGGGCGGATCCTCGTGATGGATGGCTGGGCGCGGCTTGCCGCCCCCCGCCGCCCCCCGCCGCCCCCCGCCGCCCCCCGCGGCCTCCCGCGGCCGGTGTAATGACTGACGTGCATCAAGATAAATAATACGCTCGGCACTCCGCCGCACGGTAAACCGCAAAACCTCGGCTTCACAGAGAAAGGCGACTAAAAATTTCAGTTTATTGTTTTGTCTCCCCCTCCCCCCTTCCTTCCCCCCTCTTTATCCGCCTCCGGTGTAGTTCGCCGCGGGGAGCTGCCTGGGCTACCGTGTGCAGCAGCTCCGTAGCTCTGCTGCTCATTGGCACGTCAGATCCGTCCGTGCCGTCGTGGGTTAGTTCGATACGGACGGGACCGAACCTGGCTGGCTCGTGTTCGATCCACTGTTTCAGTTGGTTTCCAGACAAGCAGCAAACTTGATTCTGAGAACTAAAATAATGTTTGGGGATCTTTGGGGATTTTTTAGATGCATCAACGAAAAGATAGTTGCTCCAACAGCTGTGTTCGTTATTCGGAGCAAAACTATACATTTTCGCTTCCGCAACAAACCTTTTCTTTTGGTTGAAGCAACTGACTTTACGTCGGTTCAACTAGCCAGTAGTTCCCCGACAAAATTTTATTCCTGAGAACAAAAAAAAATAGTGTGCTTGTCTGTAAAACAACTGAAAAATAAGTGACGACCACTAATCTTTTCTCTCCGTGCAGTGTGGGCAGTGCGGGCAGTGTTTGGCACCGGCTAATGACACGTGTCCCCTCCCCGGCCGCACGCACGCACGCACGCACAGCTCGTGCAGCACGCGGCACGCGACACGCCCGATGAGCCCCGACAAACTGCCAATCCATTACACACTCGGCGGGTGTCCCGTACCACATTCTCCAGGACGGTACTCCGGCATAGCCGCGCCGAGGACGGCGACCCGCTTCCGACGCCCTCGTATATTCCCTTCCCTTCCCTCGCTCCGTTATACGAGGCGCCCTGAAAAAAAGTCGTCAAACATTATAGCCTGCATGTCCTGGACGCCGGTCCGGGATGACCCCCGCGGGCCTTTTGCACATAGTGGTCATGAAGCGCAGGCCTAAGCTCCTCCAAGGTCGGGTCGCGGGTCCGCGGGGGGGGGGGGGGGGCCGGGGGCCGACGGGGGCCGACGGGGGCCGATGGGGGCCGAGGCGCGGCGGGGGACTCTTGCAGCTTTACGGCGCGGCGGATGTTAGGGATGTCCTTGCATTAAGGCCGCGCCCACCCACCCGCCCCTAAGTGTTTCTGGGCGCATGCATACGGGCTCGGCCCCCGCAGCCCCCGCGGCCCCCGCGGCCCCCGCGGCCCCCGCAGCCCCCGCAGCCCCACGGCCCCCGCCGCCCCGCACCGCCTCAATGAGCCGCGAACACCACGAGGAGTGTGGCAGGGCAATTACCGCCACAGGTCTCATTGAAAGAGAAAATGAGGTCCTGATTGGCAATTTCTGGTCAGCGATTTCTCGTCGCCTGAGCGTGAGCAGAGCTCGGGTGACGACGCGCTGGCGGTGCACTGCGGCCCTGTGCGCTGTGTGCCATTCCAAACGAAGGCTTTCGCTCTGCTTTCGCTACGTCAAACACATTTTCATTCCGCCGCGCGGCGCCCACGCCACACGCACGGTGTACGTGGGGTGCTGTGCTGCGCTCTCATTGTCTGGGCTGGTTTTTACGTCAGATCCGCTTTAGGCAGGTGCTGGGGTTGGGATGGGACGGGTGGGGTGTGGACAACCCCACCGGTCCCCGCCGGGCCCCACACCCCCCGCAGAGCGCGTCGGACTAGCTGATTAATGGAGAAAACTTTTAATTGAGTCCTCATGAAATGAATATGAATGGCAATCGGGTGCGACGCGTTGGTTGGCGCGGCCGCAGGGCGGGGCCGGAGGGTGCAGCCAGGGTGTGACCAGGGCGGTCTGGTCACGGACCACCAGCGGCAGGGGAAAACCCCTGCGTCCAATCACCAGGAAAATAATATAAAAAACTAGCCGTGAACATTTTAAACAGTTCACTCTGACGTCGATAGCCCCGGTACCCGACTGACTCTTTCCGGGAATGCAATCTCCTCAACTCCCATTTCTCGCGCTTCCTCGCCTGTTTGTTTTCCAGAGAGGGTTTACACTGGGCGCCGCGCATAATTCATAGGGGCGTGCGGGCGTCGTGGGATATCTGTTTAGTTTTCTTTTGGTTTTAGTACCGCCGTGGTGTATCTACGGTGAGGTAGGCTTGGCGCTATCGTATACGGCCGTTACAGTCGGTAATGGTTCACGGGGGACCGCCGGGGACCGGCAGGAAAGTTGACTGTACTTGGTAAACAGTTTACCCAGTCCGGGGCCCTCCATCCACCCCCGCTTGCCCCCCAGGGCGAGGAGATCAAAATCAGCTGGTTCCGCCGTCCTCAAGGAATAAAATTGGGACGCAAGAGAAATACACGCGTTCTGAATGCTTGGCCCGATAAGGTGTAGCCACAGGCCGCCCAAGGTGAACAGTCAGGGGGCTCAAACGTCCCTCTCTCTCTCTCTCTCTCTCTCTCTCTCTGGCCAGCGGGGGCTGCGGCGAGACCCGTCCGCCCAGACAATATGGCTCTGATTCTGCCGGATCCTCCTGTGTTACCGCCAGTCTGTGAGGCAAAGAAACTCACCAGTGCCACAGGGATCTGGTTTAAGCTTTTCTCGAATTGTTCAATTTTTGTTGACTTTACACTTGCTTTCCACAGTCCATGCGGAGAAAAGAAACGTGGTTTTGTGGCTTGTGCATAGCGGTAGCACCGGTACCACCGGGAGGCCCTTTGTTACTCAGCCAAGTCTGTAACCGAGCGCTAGCCTGTTTGTTCTGTATCTCTGCGAGCGCTTCTTTGATCACGCCGCTTTCTGCTCGGTTTGGCGCCCAAACTACTTCCGAGCCCGCCTTTCTTTGTGGGGCCGGTTTTCCACCCCACCTTTCCCCGTCATCGCTCCCCGCCCACCCCCAACACCCCCTCAGGTTGGCCCGAGATCCCCAAATTGTTCTTTTGTGAGGCCCCGGATTGTTTGCTGGTCCAAACCGCCCCCTTCTGTTTCGTCGCGTCAATTCTGAATCTCGCCATATCGACCAGCTAGAGCAATTATGCCTCCGAATCATGATTACAGTTTCAGCCACACCACATGACATGAGTCCAAGTCTGGGACACCTCCCGTTACTCGCGCTCTGTAAATACCACAAATGTTGTATGCTGTAACCAAACACGGGCTTAGTAGTAAAGCAATTCCCAGCAGAGTGGTGCGGGACATGACCTCGCCGTGGTGTTGGCCGGTGCGGCACGCAGACACGCACACGCAGACACGCACGCATGTTTGCGACCGCCGTCCTTCACAGCGCTGCCCGGCAGACGGCTTCGATCGTGTAAGCTGCCACATGCTACCAGTCGGGACACCAGTTGCTCTGCCGTTCGGCGGCAGCTATTTGCATTGGATAATGTTACGACAGCGTCTCGCCTGGAATGGGAAGCGGCGAGGGTCGGCAGAGGGAGGGGCTAAGTTTCTTGTTAATTTAACGGAAACTTCTTAGCATTCATTGCATTTCGAGATTGGTTCGAGAAACTTTCCCGTCTCCGTTGGAAAAAGAACAACCCCGGGAGGGGTGCATAGGACTCGGACGCAGCCGACAAGGCCTCGGCTGATGCGCGGACTGCTCTGAGGGCTCAAGTGCGTGGGTCCTTGATAAGCAACCTCACATAATAAGGGGGCATCCATATACCACGTGAACCAAAATAGGCCACTTTTAGACCCCCCTCCCCCCGCGTGACCTGGCTAACCTAACCTTCCCATGTATTTAATATAGGAGCGTGACCTGGGGCTGACCCCCCCCCCCCCCCCCCAACTAGGTCACGTGGTATATGGATGCCCCCTTAGCAGCCTTGAGGAGTGCTGCGGCCGCGGTGAGCATGAGGCTCCCTGCACTTGAGCTTGCCGAGCGCTCGCTAGCAGCCGACGTCTCCCTGTGAGCTCCGCGCCGCGCCGCTCCGCGCAGGCAGGCACCCCTTGACCACTCACGACACCGCTCTGTCCGCCTCGGCCTGGGATGCGGGTGTATAGTTTAATAGGCGGCTTTACTACTGGGCGTCCCCCGGGAGCGACTCGGTGCCACCCGATGGGGACCCGGCGGGGACCCGGTGGGGACCCGGACGTCTCAGTGTTTAGCACTCAGCACACGTCGCTTTAGGCGGGAGGGAGGCCGTGCAATGTACACCACGCCTCGCCGCCGTCACAGCCCGCCGCCACGCCCCGCCACGCCCCGCCACGCCCCGCCACGCCCCGCCAGCCGTAGTGAGAGCCGCCTGCGCTGATTAAATTTGAGCAAGTCCGCATCCAGCAGCCCCGTTTACCCCTTACGCCTTACCGGGCAGCCTCTCTCTCCCACACACACTCCCTCTCTCCCTACCCCTGCTGTTGATTAACCCGTCCGTGCTGTGGGGGAGGGGGGGGGATCGGGTCGACATCATTATCTGCTGGTTCCTCTCGCATGGCTATTGGGCCGTTCGTGTGGATGAAAGTCGCCATACGGAGCCGCTAGTGCAGCACGGCAGCACGGCAGGCCGGGCTCCGCTGTACAGATAGAAGACGCTGCCTCACTTGACCTGAGAGTCTCGGCTCATGAATGCCTGATCAGATGGTGGCGCTGGGACTGGGTGGCCTTGTGCCTACGCCTGCTCGGCGCATAGAGAACAGGGGCTGAAGCACTCGCGCAATCATGTGCGCAAAAAAAAATATCCTAAAACTATTTCAAACGAATCGAAAAGAAGAAAAAAGTTGGAGAGCTGGGGTGGAGTTTTTCTAGTGTCAACACCACTCTCAGTCGCACTTGGCCAGACCAACGGCCAAAGCCTTTTCCTCGACGACGCATAAAGGTGCCAGCACGGCAAGTCTCCCCCGCCGTTGTCTCTTTGTTTTACATTTACAAAAGTCGCCCCGCCCCGCCACGCCAGGCTCGGCGCCACGGCCGCCCCCAAAGCGCCCCAAAGCCCCGGGGATGCCCCGTTCTGTAGCCGGGCTGTGGGGGCCGTGCCGGGGACACCACCTGGGGAGGGGGCTCTTATGGCGGGGCTTAGTATTAATTACACGCACGCACGTGGGGCCCAGATGGGGCGGCCCCGGCGGCCCCCTCCCCTCGTGAGGCTGTACGGCCGCCCCGGACACACAACGCGGAACCTGCAGGTAATTTGCCAGCGGCGACGGCTATGAAAAATTAAGAAGACTTTCGGAGGTGAACGAGAGAAGGGGTGAGGGGTGAGGAACGGTAGGGGGGGGGGGTTACACGCAGCCGTCAACACCGCCGTGTTAATACACTGCGAGGTTTCAGGCCCGCTGCACCCTCCCCCCTGCCCCTCTCCTTCCCGAGGGGTGGCAACTGGCCGGAATAGGAGGATCAATCAATCGGGTGCCGTAATTAGTGACCTTCGCCGACAAGAGCTAGCGCAGGCAGCGGCAGGCGGCGGCAGGCGGCGGCAGGCGGCGGCAGGCGGCGGCAGGCGGCGGCAGGCGGCGGCAGGCGGCGGCAGGCGGCGGCAGGCGGCGGCAGGCGGCGGCAGGCGGCGGCAGGCGGCGGCAGGCGGCGGCAGGCGGCGGCAGGCGGCGGCAGGCAGCCCCTCCTGACCCCGCACCTTTTTTCCCCCAGACTACCGGCGCCCGGCCCTCACTGCTGACGCTGACGCAGTCCATCAAGGGACGACGATCCCGGCTTCTTCGATCTCTGGGTGCAGTGCGGACTAATGACACGCAGTGATGAGCTCGCCTGCCCCTTCCTTGCGGCACCGTGGCGGCTGGAGCCTCGGCTGGAGGCTGGCTGGAGCTCTCTACATCCCCGCCGAGTGTTTGCTCAGCGCACGACGGGGAGGGGGAGGACAATCACGGATGGCTCCGAGGAGCACGGAGGTCCCCCACCTGATGTCTGATCCACGGCCAGTTATCACGGCTCGAAGAGAGAGTTCCGTGTCCTAGTATTTCATTTTTCATTGCCATTTCCCCCCTCACAAAAACCCGCGCACAGTTCTGGGACGGGGACCCTCCGCGGGCTGCGGCCCCGGCAGCCCCTAATCAAAAACATGAAATGAATCAGGGCGCAGCCGCCTCCAGTAGAGGCCCACTGCCATTAGCATAAATGGCAACGCCGCGCAGTGGCCATAGGGTCTCGGCGTCACGAGCCAAAGCCGGCCACGCGTGTCGGGAGCTGAGAGCTGAGAGGGGAGCGCCCGGGAGGTAGGCAGTGGTGAGGCTCCGGTGCGCGGCGGGACTGCCTACCCCGCAGGCTGTGCCGAGGCTGTGCCGACCGCTCCCCTTTAAGGCCGCCTGCCGCTGCCGCCGCCGATGTTGCAGGCGCAGCGATACTGATCTCGGCTGGACGCAGGAGACGGCCAGGCAGCCTGCTAAGCCGTGCTGACCGGGCCCCGCTGTCCCCGCTGTCCCCGCTGTCCCCGCTGTCCCCGCTGTCCCCGCTGTCCCCGCTGTCCCCGCTGCCCCCGCTGTCCCCGCTGCCCCCGCTGTCCCCGCTGTCCCCGCTGTCCCCGCTGTCCCCGCTGCCCCCGCTGTCCCCGCTGTCCCCGCTGTCCCCGCTGTCCCCGCTGCCCCCGCTGTCCCCGCTGTCCCCGCTGTCCCCGCTGTCCCCGCTGTCCCCGCTGCCCCCGCTGTCCCCGCTGCCCCCGCTGGATGCGGGGCCAGACACCAGAGCAGACGCATGGCGGGGGCTTATGAACCTGAACACAGAACTCTTCCCGCCTCGGGGAGCTGGTGGGTGTCGCCACAGCCACCTCGGTTAAACCAGACCAGCTATATTTTTTGCCCTTGCAACAACTGCGGGGGAGGAACTAATCCCGGCCGCCAAACTCGGCACGTCTCGGCGGCACGCAGAAAATGGCCAGCTTGCGGTCTCTTTCTTGTGTATTGCTGCGGAGTGCTGTCGGCTAGAACTGGGAAAGTAAACAATCCGAGCCAGCCGAGCCCAGCGGCGGGCCGTGGTGGGGCCGGGCCTCCGCCAGTGCGGCGCGGGCCCTGCAGCTTTGGCGGGGGTTTTCGTTTCGGAACCGAACCAACGAGCCGGGAACCACCGGGAGCCGCTGGGAGCCGCTGCAGTGAGCACCGCACTGAGCATCCATCCACTCATCCGGCCAGCGACTCCCGACTGCCAGCCGACTGAGGCATCGGCGGCAGAATGAAAAAAAAGCTCCTGAAGGGGTCGAAGGCCTCCGCGGCTTCTCTGACTTTTAGATGAGACTGAGATTTAGCCTCTCTCTCTAAATGGAGGAAGGGAGCGCACTCGCTACAAGCGGCAGCAAGTGCCTTATTTAACGCCGCTGCAGCTTTTTATGTCCCCAATTTGAGTGGATGTGTCTTTTTTCCGTCGTTCGGAGAAGGGGTAGTACCTCCACTCTGCAAGCGACATAGCCACCGGTCGAGGTTGTGCGGAGGCCTATAACGCGGCGCCAATCTTCTTCCAGGCCGCTTTGCCCCTCCGTTCGCTGCCCCCTAAGCCCCCTCGATGAGTCAATCGAATCGAATGCATTAGCCCCGCCCACTCCCGCCGCGGCGGGAATCTTGAATTAAATATGAGAAAGCAAAAATTCCTCTTCGTTTGCCATTCAGTGTCCCCGGGAAGCCTATGTACAGTGTGATTAGCAGCCGATTTTTTTCCACCCCCGCCAGTCTTTTGTTTTGTCTTTGCTGTGTTTATTTGCGATTCAGAAAAAAGGGGCGCGTAGTATTGGAATTGCGCGCTCTGTCCGTCTTTCTCTCTCTCTCTCTCTCTCTCTCTCTCTCTCTCTCTCTCTCTCTCTCTCTCTCTCTCTCCTTCTGTATTGACCTTAGCGCCATGTCACCACGGATGGCAATGGCGGCACGCAAGCGCTGCTAGAGATACCGGAAGCGGCGTCGTGTCACCTCGCGGTGTCCCGGTGCAGCCACCCTGATACTGTGCCGGGCGGTGCCGGGCCACGGCAGACGGCAGCCCACGGCAGCCCACGGCAGCCCACGGCAGCCCACGGCAGACAGCAGCCCACGGCAGCCCACAGCAGCCCACAGCAGCCCACAGCAGCCCACGGCAGCCCACGGCAGCCCACGGCAGCCCACGGCAGCCCACGGCAGCCCACGGCAGCCCACGGCAGCCCACGGCAGCCCACGGCAGCCCACGGCAGCCCACGGCAGCCCACGGCAGCCCACGGCAGCCCGCGGCAGCCCACGGCAGCCCACGGCAGCCCACGGCAGCCCACGGCAGCCCACGGCAGCCCACGGCAGCCCACGGCAGCCCACGGCAGCCCACGGCAGCCCACGGCAGCCCACGGCAGCCCACGGCAGCCCACGGCAGCCCACGGCAGCCCACGGCAGCCCACGGCAGCCCACGGCAGCCCACGGCAGCCCACGGCAGCCCACGGCAGCCCACGGCAGCCCACGGCAGCCCACGGCAGCCCACGGCAGCCCACGGCAGCCCACGGCAGCCCACGGCAGCCCACGGCAGCCCACGGCAGCCCACGGCAGCCCACGGCAGCCCACGGCAGCCCACGGCAGCCCACGGCAGCCCACGGCAGCCCACGGCAGCCCACGGCAGCCCACGGCAGCCCACGGCAGCCCACGGCAGCCCACGGCAGCCCACGGCAGCCCACGGCAGCCCACGGCAGCCCACGGCACGGCCAGGCCTCTTCGCCTCGGTCTTATCAGATCCCTCTGGCAATTTATAGTCCTTCTTCACGGCCCAGCTGGCCCTGCGGCTCGCGGTTGCGGTACGCCTCGTCCGTTGGTTCGCTTCTGATGTCGCGCTGGCTCCACCTCGATTCTGAGCTCTTACAATCTTCACATTGTTTGAGAATCTTAACATGTTAGGTGTTTCTTATGGTAGTACAGTTCTTTTCATATTTCTCGTATGGGCTTCCACGTCTGTGCTTTGAACAAGCATCGCCATTTCACCCTCAGATCCAGCATCTTTGGTGTTCGTTGCAAGAAACACTCTAGAGTCGAGAACAGCGGGTGTGTGCCGGCGGCGTGTATACCCGAGTCTTTATTGCACCGACTCCGTTTGTAATGACACGCGGGAGCCCGCGTACACACACACACTCACACACACACACACACACACACACGAACACGAACACGCACCAAAGGGTCCTCAGGTAGACAGCGAATTCTGGCGTCGGCTAGAGATAAGTTATGGCCCTCACCTGACACCCGAAACACCTTCTTCATTTCGGATGACACGGCAGCAGTGCGCCGGGTTTCTCTCTCTCTCTCTCTCTGTCCCTGTCTCTGTCTCTGTCTCTGTCTCTGTCTCTGTCTCTGTCTCTCTCTCTCTCTCTCTCTCTCTCTCTCTCTCTCTCTCTCTCTCTCTCTCTCTCTCTCTCTCTCTCTCTCCCTCGCGCGTCCCAGTTTCACCTGTCGCTCTCTTTAATCTCCTCCCACCCACACACTTCCTTGATTGCACTCACCCCTCTTCTTATCATTTCCGGCCTGTTCCCACCTCCCCGGCGGGGCGAACGATGCTTTACTGCCGCCGTCCCTTTCGGCCAGTTCTGCCGCGCTGCTCTTATCTGCTGGGAATCTGTCTCGGGTAATTATATTTAGGAGCTCGGAATCCACTTGAGAGACGGCAGCGGATGCTATAAAACTGCGCTAGAGTGCCAGTCCGCCTTACCCTGAACACCTGTACAAGGCAGCTCAGCGTCTTGCTATCGATCGGTCTGCTCTTAGATAATTCTCTAGATAGTAGTACTCCCAACCCTAGCTTGTCAACTTTGCCTGCTCAGCATGTTTTTTTCCTGTATTTATTTGCACTCGGAGTAAAAGAATAGCGCTGACCTCAGTCTCATATTTTATCTAGAGAATTTCTTGACGGAAATCCCACGTAAACGTAAAACCTTCGCGAAACCATTTCGCACCGCCCAATGAGGAGTTGAGAGGGATCGCCAAACGCTGCTCGGTGTTCCAGCTGTGTCGTTAGGATACGACTCGTGCGGCCTGATTTCTCGCCGTGCATACGTGCGTGAACCCGACCCGCTGCCCCCAGGGCTGCTCCGCCCCCGCCCGGCCCCGCCCGGCCCCCGCCCGGCCCCCGCCCGGCGCTTTGCCGCTCCAACCCGCCGCCACAAAGTGATGCAGAGTCCATCACATGAGATCGTTTCCCGGCACAGTTCCGGGCGCCGGGGCCATTTCCGTTGGCGTCAGCCACCGTCCACCCCATTGTGTTGTCCTCCGAGCCGTCATCGGCGGTGGAGGTGCCGGGGTGCCGCCAGCCCGTCGCTTTGATCGGGGCAGTGGAGTTGGTTTTGTCGCTCTCTTTCTCCGTCTGGCCCGCAGTAATTGGGCCCGCGGCACGGCGGCACGGCGGCACGGCGGCTATCCGCGCGGCTCCGCGACGCATGCAGCCCGCGTCCATTACCGACGCCTTCCTTCGCCTCGCTCCGACAGCAGGCGTCAAATTTTGGTCTGCTCTCGCCCGCTTTCGCCATTCCATTCCCGACGCCCGCGCCTATTCCTTTCATATCTCTCTCTCTCTCCCGCTCTCTCGAAGGGGGGGGGGGGGGGAGAGAAAAAGTGAAAACAAAGTCTTTTCTGGCCACTCTGCAGCAAACGAGCACGTTGCGTGACGGGGCCGACGGAACCGAGTCGGCCCCCGCCGCCCGCCGCTCCCCCGCGCCAACCCCGCCGCCCCCCGCCGGGACCCGCCGTCCCGAAACACCCTTTCTGTGTGTTTTCACTTCCACAGTGATAGGTTGCCGCTGCGATCCCTCTCGTGTTTTCTTTGTCTGCATTTCAGGGGCTGGAAAGAGAAGGATGGAGGGATCGAAGTGGTGGCGGGGTACAGTGAGGTAGAGTACACACCGGGCCCAGGGAATGAAAATATTTCGTTGGGGGGGGGGGACGGGGGGGATGGGGGGGGGGGGCAAGGCACCGGCCAGTTCAGGCCCCAAATGATAGGGGTGCCTTTGCCCGAGGGTAAGCCGGGGTAAAGTGTCTCCGGCAGGAGTAGGGCCTCGTGCTGCGTGGTCAGCCGAGAGAGAGGGAGAGAGAGAAAGAGAGAGAGAGAGAGAGAGAGAGAGAGAGAGAGAGAGAGAGAGAGAGAGAGAGAGAGAGAGAGAGAGAGAGAGAGAGAGAGAGAGAGAGAGAGTCAGTTTGGGAAGAGGAAGGGACTGCGGCGGATGGGACGTACTAGCAGGACTGCGTCGTCACACACAAGACCCGCGTTTGTCGTGACCGGAAGCCCCGGTGCCGCCGGAGCCGCCGGAGCCGCCTGGAGCCGTCCGGAGCTCGGCGGGCACCGCACTCGGCTACCCTCTCAGGGCTCGGGCTCCGGGTGGCCCCGGACAGGCCCGGCCCCGCTGGACTAGCGCCGGATAGGCCGGGGGGAAGCCTGGGGGCAAGTCCGGGGGCACGGAGGTGGGGCACGGAGCGGGGCACAAAGTGGCCCGCTCGGCAGGGGGACAGCCGGGCAGGCAGGGCAGGCAGGGCAGACAGGGCAGGCAGGGCAGGCAGGGCAGGCAGGGCAGGCAGGGCAGGCAGGGCAGGCAGGGCAGGCAGGGCAGGCAGGGCAGGCAGGGCAGGCAGGGCAGGCAGGGCAGGCAGGGCAGGCAGGGCAGGCAGGGCAGGCAGGGGGCAGGCAGGGCAGACAGGGCAGGCAGGGCAGGCAGGGCAGGCAGGGCAGGCAGGGCAGGCAGGCAGGATGGCCGGTGCGGTCACCGAACGCTTCGGACGGAAACCCTTTCCAGCCCCCTGCGTGCGTGGACCGGCCAGGCGCTCTTTCTCTGTGTTTCCGAAAAGGCTAACGCTGCACGCCCAACCCAGCAGGGGATGCGCAGGGGTGCTGCAAGGGAGAACTTTTACAGGCCTCTCCAGAGTTGGAAACACGTATGTACAGACCGTACAGACAACTGTACAGCGAGAAGCATATGAAAATGCGGAAATAGCGCAGATGCTGGGAAGTGCTTTTTTTTAGCGACCATGGCTTCACCTTCACAGTGCTGTGTAGCGCTCGGTGTGGTTCGGAGTTCATTAAAAATATTTGGATTGGTTCAAATTGATCGGCTGCGGCGCCTCTGAGCTCGATGGGGTCACGAGCACCTGCTCGGGGCTCCGGTTGGTCGGACGCGGATTTGCCTTCCGAGCCGATCAGTGCACGCAGTGCAGTGACCCCACCCCGCCTGGAATGGCTGCTCGCACGCGAGCTCCTGATCACACACACACACACACACACACACACACACACATACACACACGCCAACACCAGGCGCACGCCTGCTCGCCGGAACTGCCAGTTACCGGCGATGAGAGGCACCCCGAGCCTTGCAGACACGATACAGTTTTCGGCCGCTCATGCGCTTCGTAAAAAAAAATCCTTGGAAGAGTATTTATGAGTGTTAAGAGGCCTCATGAGAGGCCCTTCTCACGTATGTTCTCTCTCTCTCTCTCTCTCTCTTTCTCTCTCTCTCTCTCTCTCTCTCTCTCTCTCTCTCTCTCTCTCTCTCTCTCTCTCTCTCTCTCTCTCTCTCTCTCTCTCTCTCTCTCTCTCTCTCTCTCTCTCTCTCTCTGCATCACCTGTGTCGGGGGTGACAGCCGGTGGCAGCCTGTGGCAGCAGGCACCCTGCTCAGTATGAGAGGAAGGGAGATAGCAACAGACAAATGTGCCGCCGGGACTTTAGTTTCTCCCCCCTGCGGCCCTACGGCCTCTGTGCTGTGCACTCAGCCACCGGCTCCGCTGCTCCGCACACCAGCCATCTTGATCTGTCAAATAATCCTTCCTTTCCTTCCTTCCTTCCTTCCTTCCTCCGCTTCCTCGCGTCTGGGGGATTTGCACCTCGGGACGATACAGGCACATTCCCTCTGGAACTTGACGCCCGACGTCACATTGTCACGGACGGGGCGGGGCTGGGCTGGGCGGGGAGGCTTTGGCGGGGGACGTCCCGCCACGCTACGCCACGGCGCCACGGCGGACCGTCGAGACAACCGCCGCTCCGTCGACTTCCGCGTGAAGTCACATAGTAATTACGGGCAGAGAAACTTAGACAAAAGTGTTTTAGTTTGAGCGGCGCGGTCGGCCGTGTCTGGCTGCTGGTGTACGGCGCGTCGCGGCGGGTGGGTGAGGCCCAGCGCGGCAAGCGTGGCCCAGCCCTGGGGGGCAGCCTCAGCCGTGGAGGCTCCGGGGTCCAGGGGGCGCCCGGGTCCCTGCCCTGCACCTGGCCGTCGAGGCCGGCCTGTTACGTGGACCTGAGCGTGGCGGAGCCGCCCGGCGGACCTGCCAACACAGCGCATGCCAACTAGTACAGCGAGTTGTAAAAAGCTGCTGTTGTTTTTCTTGCGAGTCTCGGCAGCGTTGTTCGCAGCCTCGCTGCCGTGCCCATTATCGGCAGCACCGTCCCGTGCAGCTGCGGGTGTGGAAGGGAGAGGGGGGGGGGGGGGACTGGTGGTGGTCGAAGCCACCGTAATTGATCTGAATCGCATCACATTCCACTCACGGTCCCGCGAGCGTCGCCTAACCGACAGTCATTTGTCTTACACTTCCAAAGTCCCCCCACCCCCCGGCGCGCCCCCCTCGCAGCCCCCTCCCCCTCCCCCCTCCTTGAAGGTCATTTAGAACCTACTGTTGCTGCTCTTGCCAACCGTCCCTAGTTTTAATCACTGTGATTGCAGTACGGCCAGACTTCTCGCACGGGTATATCTTTTCAGCAGCGATTTTTAATTTGATTTCGTTTTTCTGGTTTCACAGGTGAATATTTGGCTCCAGACCATCCGCCAGCCTCCCGTACGGAACCTATCCGCATGGAGGCGCGTGGAAGTGGTGAGTTTCTGATGCCAATACGGGGTGGGTAGGGTAAGCTCGGCAAACTACCCGATGCGGAACAAGTACTTACTGCTTGTGGCCTTGTTGTCGGGCAGAAGCCATGGGGCGGGAAGGTGGGCCTAGAGGTGCATGGGCCCGGAGGCGGCCTGGTGGCGGGTCTGGGGGCGGGCCTGGAGGCGGGCCCGGGGGGCGGGCGTGGCTGGGGGTGCCCCGGGGGGACTGGCAGACAGACTCACTCGGCGGGGGGAGTTATGAATGCAAAAGACGCAAAGCATCAGCGAAGTTGTGCGTGATGAGGAAGTCAGTGAGGGCTCGGGACGGGACACAACTTCCTACCAGATAGCGGCGCGGCGCCCTTTTGTACTTCCGGGAGTTTTGTTTCGTGTCTAACGCCCTCCTCCATACGGCCCCCATACGGCCCCCATACGGCCCCCATACGGCCCCCATACGGCACCGTGACAGACAGAGTCGATTGTTATCGCCCGACAATGGAGGTGGAAATTGTGGCCGGGAGTCGGCGAGGTGCGGCTGTTTGTCCTTGTTGTGGATGAAGGGTCTACCACTCGAATAAGATGGAGGAAGATATGACACGCAACTCCAGATTTCCTGTCATTTTATTTTCAAACCCGACATGGAAAATAAATTTATTTCGAAGAAAAGGAAAAACACCTTTGCAAAAATACCAATCGCGTTTGCCTGTCGCCAAGCCACAAGCACCGGCAGCAGGAGTCGGCCCGCCCCGCCCCTCCCCGCACAGCCAGCGAAGTAATCTTGTAGCAATTGCTTCGGCGCCGACAAACATATTGCGGGCTGTTCAAACGTGACAGAGACGCGGGCTCGCGGGCTTTTGTTTTTACCCCTTCCCCACCCCGTTGCCCCGTTGCGCCGTGTCCCCACGTTTTTAGCCGCCACCCCAGAGCCTCGACGCCTCGGCAGGAGGGTTGTTATATTCGGTGGAAGTCTGCGCAGGAATGGGGGAAGGGGCGGTCGGGGCGGGGAGGGGGAGGTTACTCCGCAGCGCTACTCGAGAATGTTTTGTTAAACGGGTGCAGCAGGGAGGCGGAGCGGGCGGAGCGGGCTCAGTTCGGGGCGTCGTCATTCTCATGGAAAGTAGTGACGGTCGGCCGCACAGTGGCTGTCTGTAGGGTGCGCGGGCTGCGTGTGTGCCGTGCCGGGCAGCAGTCACAGACTGGGACGGCCGTGCAGTGGGCCGTGCCGTAGGCCGTCCCCTCCTGGAGAGGGAGGTGCAGACAACGGGACAACGGGAGTTAGTCGTGCTCAGAACTATGCGTGGCGCCCCGTTCGCGGTGCCTCGCTGTAAGTAGTACCGCCAGCCCAGCCCAGCCCAGCCCAGCCCAGCCCAGCCCAGCCCAGCCCAGCCCAGCCCAGCCCAGCCCAGCCCAGCCCTAGCCCAGCCCAGCCCAGCCCAGCCCTCCACGCAGCCGGCACGGCATGTTGTATCCGCACCGATAGCGGCGTTTGAGCGGAATGGAGCGGTCATACGGCATAAGGGATGTCGTAAATACCAGCCGCGGCCGCCGGGGACCGAGTGGCCGGGAATAACGCGTCGTGTGTCCGGCTCCGGGGCGAGAATGGTCCGGACGTGCTGTCGGCCGGCGCCGGCCCCTCAACCCGGAGCCCCGCCGCCCGGAGCCGTGTCCATGTATTTGATCCACGTTCCGAGCGAAAGAAGGCATTGGTGCTGCGGCCGCTGCGGTGAGGAATGACGAGTCGCAGATGCGTGTTATTGGGCGGCGGGGGCGGCCATCGCTCACGGCGCGGGGCCGGCCGCCTCCGGGCCGCCTCCGGGCCGCCTCCGGGCCGCCTCCGGGCAGCCGCTCTCTGGATGAGGTCGACGCAAGATGGAGGACGGACGCACGAAAAACATTTCAGTGTCTGTTTTTTTTTCCTCACTTTCAGTTTGCGAACATTTCGAGTTCACCTGGGAAGTTGTGCGGCACCTCCAAAATTTCAAGGCCAAAGGGAAGTGGAACGGGAGGAGGATCGGTTTCAGGATCCCGCCGCTTCATTCTCCTTCACGGCGCTCGTTCATCGCCGACTCGTCTCCGCTTACAAAGGAATGGTCGCGGTTTGGCCGGCCGGGGGCCGGTTTCTGTGCTCTCCCCGCAGAGCCGCCACGCCACAGACTGCCACGCCCCGCCACGCCACGACACTCCATCTCCATCCCTGCCGCGCCGACACATGATCTCTTCGGTCGGCATTTCCATTTCAGTCACGACTTCAGAAGCACCCTGTGTCGACCCCGCCCCGCCCCGCACATTGTCGCGTACGGTGTCAAAGCGCGGCACGGCCCGGGCGCGCGCGCACACACACACAAACACGCCGCGCCCAATTCCAGACACGTAAAATTTGTCAAGATGCCGGAAACAGCGCGAGAGGGTGGGAGCAGTAGGGGTAGAGAGTAGGAGGGGGAAGAAATGGGGGGGGGGGGAGAAAAGCGGTCGAAGGGAAGACAAAGGGTGCGACGGCGGCGCACAAGAGGCTGCAAATGGCGCGACACGCCCGCGGGCTTTGGAAACGTTTTTGTCACACACTGGCTGCGTTTCGAAAACTGTTGGTCAGACAAAATCCAGTCGGATGCAGCGCATGTCTGCGGCCACCGCCCGCCCTCCCCCCTGCCGGCCCAGCTTGGCCCAGCCCCCTCCCCCCCTCCCCCACCTGCCCCTGTCGCTCGCAGGGGGTGGGCCGCCCTTCATTTGAATGGAGAGTGTGTTTTAAAGAGTGCAATTATACAGTCCGCGTTGTGTGGGGCGGCGGGGCGGCACAGCTCGGTCCGCTCAGACGAGAACTACACCGAGGGAGCCCAGGCTATAGAGCCCAGGCTATAGAGCCCAGGCCCCCGCAGCCCTCCTCACGAGGCGCGTGGCCACGCCTGGCATATCGAGAGTTTTCCCCAGGCGCGGATCCAGGGGGGGGGGGGGGGGGGGGCACGGGGAAAGTTCCCCCCCCCCCCCCTTCGGGCCTATCGGCGCCCGCAGGGCGCCTGAAAGGTAGGCAACCTGCGAAGCCTCTCCGCCTGTAAGTAGGCAAAAAGTGGTACTTTGCCCCTCCCTTGGGCCGCTCCTGGATCCGCGCCTGGTTTTCCCAAGTTTATACGATCCGGTATGAATGCAGGCTGATTGCCTTCGAGGCTCCCGATTCCAATTAACGTTGACTGGCTCACGGGTTTCTGTCGCCGCTCCTTCCGGGTGATCAGCGTGATGGCGCCGAGATCTGCACCCTGCCGATGGCAGCGGCTGCAGACCAGACTGGACGGCCGTTGTGTCTGCCGCGGTGTCATACCGAGCCAGTGCGAGGCGGGGGAGAGGGAGGGGCCGAGGCTGGGGGCCGAGGAGGTGCGGACGCCACACGCCATGCTCGGGACGAATGGGCCGGAACGGAGGGCCGGGGCGGGCCGGGCAGGGCGGGCGGACGCCACACAGGGACTTAGCGGGCTAACGGCGTCCGGGCCGGGCAATCATGTGGGATTCCATCAGGGCGGCAGCAGCCCGGCCAGGCCAGGCCATCCCCTTTAGTATTATTATTGCTATCGGCGGCGGCCACCGAAACGGAAAGCCCCTTCCGGAAATAAAATTACCGCTGTATTGACGACGGCGGGGGCGGCAAGCCTTGGAAGCACACTAAAAAAAAAATCTCGAATTAAAGCGAAAGGGACGTTCATTGAAGATGGTGGAGTTTCTTAAATTAAGCATCCGATGCTTGTTACAAGCATAGCGAAGCTTGGCCTGAGAATAGTTCAAGCACGATTAAAACATAATATACTTGGCGGGGAGTTCTGCGGTTTAAGCAAAGAAATTGCTTTGGATCAAGCACATTCTGCTTATTTCAAGCAAAGTTTTTTTCAGAGTGCAGTCCGGCCTGTCGGTACGGAGGCCGGCGGCTCGGCTCGGCTCTTGGCACCAATCGCCAGCACCTCCCCCACCACACACCGCGGTGTCGCTCTCTCTGCACACACCTACCGGTCCTCGCGCGTTATTTACAGCGGAAGGACCGGCGGCCGGCGCGGCCGTTCGGAAAGAGGCAACTCGCGCCCGGCCTTACTGCTCGTTGCTGCCTCTCTCTCTCTCTCTCTCTCTCTCTCTCTCTCTCTCTCTCTCTCTCTCTCTCTCTCTCTCTCTCTCTCTGTCGTCTCTGCGCTTTGAACATTTCCAAAGCCGGCGGCGTTGCGGCAACGGGACAGTCCTCCCCCGCCCCGCCGGCCCCCCGGGCAGCACGGCGTGCGGGTCATCGACCCCCGTGGGGCCCTGCCGGCCCTGCCCTGCCCGTCCGTGCGCTGGCCGGTGCTGCGCTGCCCATCCCAGTAACCCACGTACGTAAGGGGGCGGGCGCCGCACGGGCGGCTCTCGGGGGACGTTATACGGGGATTACAGCGGCCGGGGCAGATTGGTAAGATGCGTATCATCAAAGCGTTTTGGGGGCCGCGGGGCTGCGAGTGGGCCGGCGGGGGCGGCGGGGGCGGCGCCGGGGGAACCTTCCTGGGGGCCGACCGACATACGCGCACACGAGGGCCCCGCCGACGGAGTCTCCCCGCGTGTGACATGGTCTCCATTACGAGGTGTAGATACATCCGGGTGGCTGCGCTCACCTTCTCCGCTTCGCCGCGCCGCGCACAATCCGCATCTACATTGCAGTTCAGCCATCCGGTTTAGCATAGCGCGCCGCTGCTGCCCGCATTCCACATCAGAAGTGAGCCGTGCGGAGCGGAGCCGTGCGGAGGGAGGCTGTCCGAGCACCACTCCGCGCGGCCCCAGCTCTGCGCATATTAGTCACCAACTACTGCTTATTGTGCGGCCCGTGCGCCCCTCCCACCCCCTTCCTGCATTCCCTGGTGTCGGAGGCATTCGGCTCCGCTTTTGTGTGGCGGTTTAGCCAGCACCGGCCGTGGCCGCCGCGGGGGGTCTGGTAGGCGGCCCCCCGTCGGGTGAGTTAGGGACCCCGCAGAGGCCTTGGCCGAGGCATGGCCGAGGCTACACTCTAGGTAGCGAGCGAGCTCTGAAGTTTGCTCCCCATCGGACGAGCCGCGTTTGAGGGAAGCCTCTCTCTCTGCGGCCACCCCCGCCGCCCCCGGGGCCCCGTTGCAGTCGAAGGCGGCCAAAGTGTCGCGCGTGTGTGTTTGGGCCCCGGGGCCTGGCGGGCCGGGCCCGGCTGGCCCGCGGCAGGCAGCCGCCCAGCTGGAAAGCACATCCCATCCCGGCCCGTAGCCGCGGGCGATACTTTCGCCCAATTCCCTGTCTTTGTCCCACCCGGCCCTGCCCGGCCCCGCCCTACCCACCCCGGCCCGCCGCCCCCCTCGCTGTTTGGCCGCGACATTCCCGCGTGTTCCCGCACGGGCGTTTGCCGCCCTAATAGCCCCTGGCCGGCGCTGCCGGCGCTGCACCACTCCCCGCCCGCCCAGCACGGCCTTGTCTTGCCGCGGGCTGCGTGCGGTTGCCCGCGTGAGGGCCGCTCGAATTGCGACGCGTAAAAGCTATTCACAACGGCGCTCCCTCGTGGACACGTGTGCGTGCGCACATGTGTAACTGCGCGTGGCTGTACGCCAATCGATTCCACTCCTTCCTTTTTGTCCCCCCCTCTCACTCGTGTATTATAGGGAACTCCACACCACCGACGTCCCCAGAGGTCTTCTTCCGTGGGGTTTGAAAACAAAAGTACAGTCGTTTAGCAGAAGAAAAAACTGGTAACGATTAGTCAGCGGACTCTGGGTGTTATTACCCGCCAGTATTCGAACCCGCCACCCCTCAATTTGTCGAGCGTGCTGTTGGCCATGGTGCCCAGAGCGGCGTGGAGTCGAGTGCGGGTTAGCCTCGGAAACGTTCCCCGAGGAGCCGTGGCGAGGCCATCGCGGTAGAGATAACCTGCGGCCAGCGGCCCTGGGGCCCTCGGCTGTCCGGCGGCGCCCCCTGGCGGCCGACACCGGCCCGCACCCGCCGCACCCGCTGCCGACACCACACTCGGCCTCTTCCCACCCTTGTTTTCGGACTCTCTCGGGTTGAAGTTGATGCCTGCTGACGAGCCCGACCCCATAACATCGCCGTAAAGTGGCCCTTCAAGGCCGAGCGCCTGCTAGGTAGGCCGGCCCGCCGCGCGCTCGTGTCCTGCGGCACAGCCTACCTGCCAGGCGACTACTCGGAGCCGAGCGCCTGCTGCCTGCTGGGTAGGCCGGCCCGCCGCGCGCTCGTGTCCTGCGGCACAGCCTACCTGCCAGGCGCCTCCTATTGGACGGTTCAATCCCGGGCCCCCACACACGTCCACAGGGCTGCTGGGGCATAAATCACGCCGTTGTGCGGGATTAGGGGGACAAGGCAGGGGCCGCCGCCCTCCTCCCTACCTCGTCTTCGCCTCATTCTTCACTGCGTCCTCGTGCACGGTTCGTGTCAACAGTTCGCCACTGGACGGCGATGGGCATGTGGTGGGGAGCGGCGGCAGAGCGACGGCGACAACGCCCGGATGTCAGCACGCGACCCCCAGCCCGGGCCCGCCGGGGCCTGTGCACGGCTGCGCACGCCACGTAGCGAATGTTCAGGCAGGATGCCGTACGTTTCCACAGCAAAACTCTCATTCGCTGCATTTTGTCCGTCAGCTCGCGAAGGGGATTCCCGGCCGAGAGTGCGGCATCGATTCCGCGGAGCACGCAGGGCAGAAACCGCGCGGTGCTGAATGCGGTGACAACGACGGGGGGCCGAGGGCGGGGCGGGGCGGGGCGGGGCGGGGCGGGGCGGGGCGGGGCGGGGCGGGGCGGGGCGGGGCGGGGCGGGGCGGGGCGGGGCGGGGCGGGAGCACTCCGCGGCCACTGGTGCCGTGCACCGGGCCGGCAGCCTGTTTACACTCGGGTAGAGGGCACTACTCGGGCACACGGCCAATCACGCGCAATTATTGTGCTCGACTACCCTGCGCGAAATAAGCCCCGCGCCAGCAAGCCCAACTCTCCAAAGCCTGTCCGCAGGCGGTATAGGCAGCGTGGAGCTCCACTCCACACCCGGGAGGACGTTCGGAGGCGGCCTCCGGAGCCGGACCCGGAGGCGGCCGATCTGCGGCGGCGATATGCTGGGGCGCCTCCGAACCAAACGGCTCCTCCGGGCCCGACGGGTGCGGACCCACACTGCCGGAGCAGGCCGAGTCGCCGACTGATCCGGCCCGGGCACTGAGAGCTGCCGCCAATTGGACTCCCGTTTTCGGGCCCAAAGTTTTGCAGACTCGTGTGGGGCGGGGGTCCTGCCGGTCCTGCCGACTCCGGACTCTACTGCCCAGAGACTGGCCGGCTCGTTCACTCGGGGAGCGGCGTCCACTTCCACTAGATAAAAAGGGGTAAAAATGAGCATTCCGCTCCATTGGGCGATCGGGCCCACCGCCACCACCTCCCGTCCCCGCCGCCACCACCTCCCGTCCCCGCCACCACCTCCCGTCCCCGCCGCGCCACGCCCCCGGACCCCTCTCGGGGCCATCGAAAAGATCGACCCTTTAGCTCCAACGACCGCAAGACCCATCCCTTTGGCATCCCTCCCCCACTCCCAGCAGCCGGCCCACAGGGTCATCAAGAAGGTTCTCGGTAGCCAAGAATGCAGCCCTGTGGGGCCCTGTGGGCTCTGTGTGCCCTGCAGGGGGTGTGGGGGCTGCGGGGGCCGTGGGGCTGCGGGGGCCGTGGGGCGGGGCCGGACGGTCCGACAGGGTCGGGCCCGCTGTAGAGCTCGGCTCGTACACCGGCGCTGGGACGCTGCTGAGCTTGCCGGGACAGAGGAGGGGTTGCAGCGGCGTTGTCTCCGGAGCGTCACGATGGCGCCGCGCCCTTTATCCCGGCCACAATTCCACAAATACATTCTACCTCCCGCCCGGCGCGGCGCGGCAGGTACAAGCAGTAGCCGGGCAGCCACGGCAGCCGCCTCTGCAGACTGCATGCTCCTTCTGGCCGACTCGTTTTTTGCGCATGTATGTTTACGACAACGCCCTACGTGTTACGGCGGCCATTCCCAGCAGCGCTCGCCGCCGGGGCCGCCGGGGCCGCCAGGCCACAGCGGCATCAGCGGCAGCAGCGGCAGCAGCGGCAGCAGCGGCAGCAGCGGCAGCAGCGGCAGCAGCGGCAGCAGCGGCAGCAGCGGCAGCAGCGGCAGCAGCGGCAGCAGCGGCAGCAGCGGCAGCAGCGGCAGCAGCGGCATCAGCGGCAGCAGCGGCAGCAGCGGCATCAGCGGCATCAGCGGCAACAGCGGCAGCAGCGGCAGCAGCGGCAGCAGCGGCAGCAGCGGCAGCAGCGGCAGCAGCGGCAGCAGCGGCAGCAGCGGCAGCAGCGGCAGCAGCGGCAGCAGCGGCAGCAGCGGCAGCAGCGGCAGCAGCGGCAGCAGCGGCAGCAGCGGCAGCAGCGGCAGCAGCGGCATCAGCGGCATCAGCGGCAGCAGCGGCAGCAGCGCCTCGGGAAGTGTTTAATGCCGCAATGCCACTGAGGCCAGCGCAATGTCGGCAGATATTCGCGCGAGAAGTGCGGCGCGGTGCCGTGCGGACCTCCGGGCCGGGCCGGGCCGGTCCCTCCCCCTCCCGGCCATTAGCACCGGAGCCCCCGGATGTGGCCGGCCCGGCCGCTCCGCGGCAGCCGTGTTTTTGCCATGTTCTTTCGCACCGACGGCGTCTTTCGGAGCGCTGCTCTTTTGTTTCGAGAG